>CM077233.1:3123400-3433400 GCA_039654775.1 Spinibarbus caldwelli
TTCAAAATATTAAAACAAAACTATAACTGTATGTCATACTAGCAATATCCAGTATGCTAATAAGCAGCAGATAGTGATTAGAAGTATACTAGTAGGCCACAAGAGGCTGTGTGGTACTGTCATTTTACCATGCTGTCCCTCTTAATACTTCCTGAACGGTTGTAAATAAACCTGTTTTATAAAGCTAAATATGCTGCTCCTCTTCTGACCAGCGCTGCTCATAATAAAGCTGATTGTGCTTGTTTGTTGAGTTTATCTCTGAGCACTTCATGCTCAAACTCGCCTCTGCCCTCAGGAAATAACACTTCTTCCCATCCTTACAGTTTCTTCAATAGGCACATGTTTGACTACTTGAAGTGTTGTGTGTCGCGTGTTAAAACATCCATCACGTGGAATAAAGATCTGACTGCTGATCTGATGGCCTTGATGTTTGGAGGAAAAGTTGGATACACAAAGAAAGACAGCACAAAGAATGTTCCTCGTTTGATCAAATCTTTAATGTTTAATGCACTTTGAACTACTGTACAGACAAAATTGTATTTTCATGCACTGGTCAGTTTTGAGATTTGGATCTATTCTGCTTCCATAATGTCTTCTTTCAGTCTAGTGGAAAGAAAACATCAGAAATACACATATTTGAATTGAACTTCATCTGTGTGTGTCTGTAGATTTTAATTAATGCATATTGTTAAGGGCCGTTGTTTTTGTTCTCATCTTTAGCAGCACTTACATACACCAAACCAAAGTTTTTACAGAGGGGTTTGTTTATATTATATCACTCATTTGGTTTATATAACATTTTTTCCCCCTATAATCAGTGTTTTCTTTCTTTTCTGGCTTTTGACAATATTTTCTGATTTATGAAGTGATAAAAAGCGAAATCCAAAATCCCCAAAAACATTAATATGTCAACAAAATCAAATTAATTTTGAACCTGGCTTTATGCAATGTTCAGATTTATGTTCTGGAGTTGTATGCAAATTAGTGCATGTTTAATTAGATAATGCACCAATCGTATAAGCAAACATAATATTTCAGAAATCTTGTAATACAAAATAACTGTCAATGTTACAGCTACACTGCCTCAAAGTGAAGAAAATCTATTTAAAGATAGACCTCAACAAAGAATTCAACAAAGCCTTTTTTTCTATAAATCATAGCCTACTAGGGCACAAAAATGTAAAGAGTAGCTCTTAATTATATGACTTTGGTGTCCATTTGACCACAAATCAAAGAAAAGCTACACAAAAACGCCCACTTGTGAGCATGTTTACACACTGATCTAGTTTCAAGGTCCTTTCAGAAAGTCACGTCGATTCTTATGGTATGTGGATAGATTCAGACAGCATTTCTCCGCCGTAATGTGCTCAGTTTTCAGTTTTGACGCGCTTTATTGACATGAGAAATATTTCCGCTGCGGCTGTTGCGTGCCGTTCTCACGCACGCGCGTCCTCCGTGACGTCAGTGAGGTTTGGCGCGTATAAAAGCGCGGGAAAGGGGCGGGCTGACTGACAGAGTGTTTGTGAGAGAAACTAATAACAATGGCGCAACTTTCTAAAACTGGAGTCAGAGACACGCTCAAAGCTGGTCATCCTCCCGCAGGTTTGCGCTTTTAGTTACATATCAGACTTTTAAAGTCGTTTATACTCTTTTAATGTTGACTTCTGGATTTGTCAGCGCTGTTTTAGTAGTTTAAATCTTTTTTTTCTTCAGTTTTATTGATTATAATGTATGCGTTATGTGTTTTATTAATGAGTAAGTGTTGTTAATTGTTGTTACTGTGCTTGTGCATGTGTAGTTCAGGCAGTGTTTTAGCAGAGAGAGAGAACAAACATCCAGCTCTTGTTTTCTTGATAATGTTAGGTGTCACAGGATGTGAGTTCAGAAGACTTTACTTTCATTTTCTGCTTCTGTAGGGGTTTAATTCGATTTGACTCTACAGAAAACCTTCCTGAGTGTCCCTCCACAACAAATAACTAGTTTCAAACTAGTCTGTTAAATATCTAGAAAGCGTTCAAATGATCAGGGATTTTGCTAAGTTTTGCTAATTAAAAGATTTAATGCAGTTGTTTGCAGTCATCATTAAAAAAACCAAATAAAAATAAAAAATACACCTGTTCAAAGCAATGTTTTTCGTTTCGTTTTGATCTTAAACCTTGAGGAACTTTGTTTCTTTTGTTTGTTTTTGTGTATGCTGTTGTTGGTTTTTTTTTTTTTTTCATATGGTTGTAATTTTTATTTTGATTAATTAAACAAAAATGAGATTGTATCTATCTAATATAATTTCAGGTAATGAAAATTGTATACGGTTTTATATTGTTTTTTTTTTTTTTTTGTTTGTTTTTTTTTTTTAATATATAAATGGTCAATTTTTTTTTGTGGATCTTGTGCATCAACACTT
Organism: Spinibarbus caldwelli; assembly: GCA_039654775.1. NCBI lineage: Eukaryota > Metazoa > Chordata > Actinopteri > Cypriniformes > Cyprinidae > Spinibarbus > Spinibarbus caldwelli. The sequence continues at coordinate 3,125,802 of CM077233.1, forward strand.
TAATCTTGAATTTAAAGGGATAGTTCACCCCAAAATGAAAGTTGACTAACCCTCATGTTGTTCCACACCTTTATTCTTCTGTTGGACATAGAAGATATTTTGAAGAATGTGGTTAACTAAACAGTTGCTGGCAGACATTGACATCCATAGCATGGGAAAAAAATACTATGGAAGTCAGTGGGGACCAGAAACTGTAATACACAATCTTTTGTGTTCAGAACAAAGAAACTCATACAGGTTTGGAGCAACTCAAGGGTGCGTAAATAATGACAGAATATTATTTTTGTGACAACTCCCCCTTAAAGCAAGAATAAATATAGTGATGTGCAAGTATGACCGTTAAATATCTTTAAAGGTCAAAAGTGATCACCTGTGCTGGTTTAAACGTGAGCTCACACTCTCAAAGTGTTACACAAACAACCTCCGTTATGAAAAACCATGCAGTTTAGTCACATGACCGTTCCACACAATGTTCTGGGCTGTTTAAATCTTTACAGCCACAAACATCGAACACTCCCCTTATTATGCTGCGCTGGAGCGCTGCCTTCACTCACTTTATTTGACTGATGTGAGCGCTTTGAGCGCATGTTTGCTTTCTCCTCACCCTCGGGCCTCGACAGACCTGCCAAATATTCAGAACAACAGGGTTAGTGGACTGAGATGATGATGATAGTGGACATCTACAGCTCCAGTCAAAACTCACACACAAGCTGGACTAGCTTTGTGAGATTGGACTCATAAGAAAAACAATTGACCCTCTGCTATTCAGAGCATCCTATAGGAATGAATTGGTTAAAATGAGTGCAGAGTTGTAGGATAAAGTGCATACATCTGCTAGAATGAAGTGTTAAACTGCAAAGCCTTATAATCTGAACTTTTTTTTTTTTCTCTCTCTCTCTCTCTCCACATCACATTAATGTGAGCAAAACTTTTTCAATTATCACAAGTACATTTTAAATATTTTATGGAGTTATTTACAACTGTGTAGTCTTTTTAAAAAAATAAATTAAAATAAATAAATTTATTTATTTATATATATATATATATATATATATATATATATATATATATATATATATATATATATATATATATATATATATATATATATATATATATATATATATATATATATATATATATATATATATATAAAAATAATTCCTTAATAATTTATCTGGCATGTAATAGCCTGTGAAGCTGATCAAGAATGGAACTAAAATTTTCTATTGCGTTCACATTTCTGTAACATTTTCCAAAGGTTTTATACTGAAATTATGTGAATTTGTGCTTTTTCTTTAGTGAAAGCTGGTGGAAAAAGAGTGGTGAAGAGGAATGCTGATGATAACGCCAATGTGGAGAAAGAGACCAAGAAAGTGGATAAACCCAGGTAGAGTATCTTCTGACCCATCTGGATTCTTCACAGCACATGACACACATGGTGTAGATACAAACTCTTTCTGTCTCTCATATCCTGCAGATGAGTTTGAATTAAATTCAGATGTTTTTAAATGCCCCTTCCCTTCTCGTTCAATCTCTCTGGCAGTTTGCTCAATATTTAATGGATATTTTTAAAAGAAAATATGCTGGCTTGAGATGGAATCTCTTGGCCGGAGATGGAATGCAGTGGTTTACTTAAACTGCTGACAGAGACGTTAATATCACTGATGGTGATGGTGTTTTTTTTTTTTTTTTTTAAATTTTATTTATTTATTTATTTTTAAATCTTGCATTCTAGTCTGCAACAAAATGACCAGCGATTTAAATGCAAAGTTGTTTTAAGTAATTTATTTCTATTTATTTATAAATGATTTTAGTATTATTGCATATATAAAAAGTGATGATGCAGAAACATGTTGCTAAAAATGCTTCACTGCTTTGCATGAACTCAGTGAATCATGCCGTTGCATACTGGAAGTGATGTTCATATTGGTGGCCCTGTTTTTTTTTTTTTTTTTTTTTTTTTTTTTTTTTGTAAATGTTGCTTTCTACTGTGCACCAAAATATCAAGTCATTAAATGCAGAGTTGATGTTTTTTTTTTTTTCTGTGCATTTTATATATATATATATTTTATTTTATTTTTATTTATTTTAATAAATATTTATCAATTGTAGTTTTGGACTTGCTGCAGAAATCTGTTGAAGCAGAAACGTTGCTAAAAATGCTTCAGCGCTTGAAATCAAGCATGAAATCAATGAACCATTCAGTTGCATGTTTACAGTGACTTTATCATTGCTGGATTTTTTTTTTAAATTTTTTATTTTTTTTTATTTTGCGTTTTAGTCCACAACAAAATATAAAAAGTGTTTAAATGCAATGTTGACATTTATTTGTTCATTTATAAGTGGTTTTAGTCTTACTGCAGATATCTAAAAAGTGATAAAGCAGAAACATGTTCTTCAGCACTTTGCATGAAATCAGTGAATCATGCAGTGTTTCATACTAATCTCTGTTGTCCAGGTCCCTGCCGACTCCTTCCAGAATGCAGCACCTGAGTCTTCTCCTGGCTGGTCCACTTGAGAAGGTTTGTTGCACAGTGGGCTCGACATTAAGGAGGGGGGTATTGATATTTTATCAATACATTCAGTTAGAATAATTAGACTCTGTATGGTTGTTACCATTCAAATGAAATAAGTATCACCAAACTCCATTTTTCCACTGCAGAGGAAACATCGAAAGTGCCATTTAGATGTATTTACTCAGACTGTTTAATGAAGATATGAGGTTCCATAAATGCATTTACACATGAAAATTGCAAATGCATAATGTAGTTTTTCACTTTTTTTTAACATAAATACGAAATTTTGGAAAAATGCTATGATAGGTCTACTTTTAAATATGAAACCAAACCACCAGTAGATGGCGGCACTATCAATACATTATCTGCCATCAGTCACCGTTCACACTGCAAGTAATGAAATCTGAATCATTCTTACCAAAGTTTCAGTGCTGCCCTAATTATTGTTCGTTATTGATGTTTTAATCAGGCTACTTGTCCGGTCGGGCAAGTAAAATTCTTTTTCACTTGCCCCTTCACAAAATCCATTTGTCCCGGACAAGCGTTAATATCGAGCCCTGTATTAATTGCATTGCATCAATCTTCCTTCGCAGAGAATACAATCCCTTAGTGCATTGCTGTTTGGATTCTGCTTTACAAGGCACAGTGTGTTTAAATGTAAAGTGAGTTTATGGCAGTAGGCGTCATAACCAGACATAAATGCTGCTTCTGTAGTTTGAAACGGCTTCACAGCTGCTGTGCTCGGTGTTGTTGTTCTCTCCTCTGCATTTTTTAATTGTGAGTGAGAGTGGAAACTAGGACATGGATCGTTATAGTTCAGTTGAGTTTAGTCCAACTAGGGTTCTTTTTTGGAGCTCATCAACACACTACAGTGATCTGTGAGTGTCTGGATTTCACCTGCAAATGTCTGAGACTCTAAACCAGTGGCTATCAACTAGTTTGGCTACAAAAGTGGCAGCTACAAAGTGGTAGAAACGTTTGTTAAATACCTTTTTGTCTTTTGTTGTGAAAATGTATTGATTGTTATTATTTAAAAAAAAAAAAATTGTAAGGTATTTTTTTTATTTATTTTATTAAATTGTATTATATATTTCAACTATTTATTTTTAAATATAGTATTTTATTTTAACTTAATCCGTTTTATTTAATTTAAAATTTTTATATTTTAATTTATAAAATTTATTTATAATTGGTTTATCTGCTTATTTTTTTTTTAATTGTATTTTTACTATTGTCATTTACTTTATTCTAATTTAGTTATTTTTTTATTTAATTTCCATTTTATTATTATTATTATTATTATTATTATTACTATTTGAATTTTTTTTTGAATCGCTTGTTTTTATTTTTGTTAGTTTTATTTATTATTATTATTATTATTATTATTATTATTACTTTAAAGCTTGGGTTTTACCATGTAATTAGCCACTAAAGCTTACATGGTGTTAACAAATAAACATCTGGAGATTGATTTAATCATTTGATTAGTCACCTATATTAAAGGGGAAATTTTTTTAGAAAATAAATGTATTTGATGTTAATGTTTATCTCCTGCAGCTGGGTCATGATTTCCCCGAGACTCCAGTTTCTGTGCGGCACAGCAGAATGAGACCGAGCGTGGAGAAACCTCACATCCCGCGCAACTCCATCTGCATTCAACAGCCACGCAAGTTTTGAGCCAAAATGACTTTCGCTGCTGAGCTTCTGACAACATGACATGCAAAAGACAACCAGGATGTGTATTTGTAGGTGAATCATGGATGTGACTTGCTAGTAGGCTTGTAACAAAGTTGCTGTGATGTGACTTCTGATCAGGTTGTTTGTTGTAGCTTTGCAGCTTTGAAGGTTTTTCTTTATGAATAGAGTTTGTGCTTGAGCTGTGTGTAAGATGCATTAACCCAGTGTGAATTAAAACTGTGCTGTTTGAAGAGGTTCAGACTGCTGCTTGACTGACATGCACGAATGTTAATATGCTTGGCACTTAATTGTAGCATGAATATGCATGAAGTTTCTGAACTTTGTTTTTGATAATCAGTGAAACAAACTGTTTTTCCTACTCTCACAAAAGGAGACTTTCATACCAGTAAAATTCACTTTTCCAGCAAATGAAATGTTGATTGTGGTTTCATTTCATGAGCGTTAGGTGGCGGTAGAATCCATTCAGCAGAACCAAGACATAAATTTGGGTATTTTGTTTTTGTGAGGTGTGTTTTTTTTTTTTTTTTTTTTTTTTTTTTTTTTTTTTTGCACATTGCAAAACACTTCCTAAGCAATACATGCACAAGTAAAATAACAAAAATAGCATGCAGTTTAATTGAAACACTTTAAACAAGTGCTACAATAAATCAAACTTTTTAGATGCTGGAACTTAAAAGGAGTATGCTTGTTCATGTAAGAAAGTTTTTGTATGATATCAGAAGCAATTTATCAGATTTGACCAAAGGAAAAAAGCTCTAGTCAGGCTCAGACACTAAATATTTATTTTAAACAATTGGTTTATTTTAGCGTATTTACACAGTGACAAAAAAATGAACTGCATATTCACAAAGAGCTAAAGATGCTCTCATTGAGGAATTGATGGAAAACTTGCACAAGGATGCTAAAAGAATAGTTCACCCAAAAATCAAAATGTGCTGATCCTCGAGCCGTTTGTTTCTTCATAAGATTTGAAGAAATGTAGGATTCCATCACTTGCTCACCAGTGAATCCTCTGAAGTGAATGGGTGCTGTCATAAATTTTCTTACAAGCACACAGCTTTGGGCTTTTCAAAATGTTAATTGATGGACTGGAGTGCTGTGGATTATTGGGATGTTTTTATCAGCTCATTCTGACGGCACCCATTCACTGCAGAGGATCCATTGCTACATTTCTCCAAATCTAATGAAGATACAAACTCATCCACATCTTTGATGGCCTGAGGGTCAATAAATTTTTTAGCAAATTTTCAGTTTTGCCAGAAGTATATATGATAGGAAATGCTACAGTACTAAATACTGTAATGACCCTTTTACCCTTGATGTGCTTTAATCTTGTTTGCTGATGTTTCTCATAAAGTATGAGTTTATGGCTTTGTCTAATGTGACGTTTCTCAGGGAAGGCGAGCCAAAGTCTCTGGTCGTGACATGAAGCTCTCTGTGAAGAAACGCTGCGTGTGGCGGCTTTGAGCTGTCAGTATGATGAGGGCTGGAGGAAGTGTGTTGTATATTTAGGCATCTAATGCAGATAGCACAAAAGAGCCCCTATTGAGTGTGTGAACGGGCCAAATGCCAATAATGAAAGCGTGTTTGAGTCTCAAACATACTGGAAGGATAAAGACAAGAAGGGAGGATCATATCTATTCAAGTTTGGACATGCTTGACTGAATTTATGTTGCTCCTAATTATAAAAACCTTTTGATCTGAAGGTTTCTGTTTAGATGCTTGAAATTAGTTTGCAGACAAATATCAATGGTGAATATAAATGTATGAATTTTATGCATTGCACAATTATATTTTTAATGATAATTAAGCTTAAGTAAAATGACTAATGCAAAAAATAATATTATTACTGTAAAAACATCAATGATATGACAATGTCAAAAATTGTTGTATTAATGTTACTGAAAGAATAAAGGAATAAATTACAAAATAAATTGCAAAAAAAAGAATAAATTACAAAAATACTAAAACATAAAATACACATAAAATACAAATTAATGCATTATAAAATATAAAGTAAAATATAAAATTTTCCTTTTTTTGTAGAATAAAATATGGTCAGATGTGAGACTTGTCCTTTTTCTCTTTTTCTTTATTCCTTGTTCTTTGTCAGCTTTCGTTCCCTATATGCCTCCTCCCATTCTTGATTTCAGCTAATATTATTAATTAGATTTCAGCTAATAGTATTAATTAGATGCTTGAAATTTGTTTGCAGACAAATGTCTATGGTGAATATAAATGTATGAGTTTTATGCATTGCAATTTTTTTTAATGATGATTAAGCATGCTTCACCAAATTCTCATTACATGCAAAAATAATATTCTTATTACTGTAATAAAAATGACTGAGAATACAGGAAATTACAAAAATAATCAAAATCACCAAATGCATTATATACTGTATATGATCCAGATTTTTATTTATTTATTTATTTTGACATTTGTTCATTTTCTCTTTTTCTTTATTTCGTGTTCTTTGTCAACTTTTTCCCCCAAATGCCTCCTCCCGTTCTTGATTTGAGCTAATAGGGATTAAGGCTGCTGGTTATGTTGATATCAGATGTAATACAAATGATCCACGTTTACCTGTATGTGGATGTGCACACACACACATTCCCAGCGTGCACAGGGATTAAAAGCAATGCCTAGTGTGAGGCTTAGAAATATCCCACAAATGAATCCAGAGACTGATTCTAATGCTGATATATTCCACATCACAGTTTGTTTTGCGTTCATGTATTTTTATGAAGCGTATTTCAATCTCATTGTCCCCGGTGAGCTGCTTTCTAACAAAATTGCATTTGTTCCGGTTTTTTTATAATCAAATAAATGACCTGGGTTACCCTATGCTGAGTTTCCAATATTCAAAAAATCCAGCTACAGCATGAAACCTGTACTTATGAAGCATCTTCATCTTTTCAGAGTGATTGTCTATGTCCAGAATGGATTTCAATCTTAACATGCCAGTCTAATGAAATGAGTCAGAAAACGAGATGCCGAAAATCACTGCTGATATTACTTCAAATTCATTTGTCACACTGAAAATAGAAAGTCAAGCTGGATTGTATTACATTATGGAATACAGTAATTTATGCAGATTTTGGTAAATGTATGAATCTAGGTATGGCATGCATAGAGAAAATGTGTATATACTACTGTAAATATTTCAGTATGAATAGTATGCTATTGCAAACATTGATGTATTACTGAAACAGAAGGTTTGGGCTTTTAGTTTACACTATGATTTTCTGCTTTTAAAGTGGCAAGCATGAACCCAGCTAACAAAAATAAGAACATTATGCTAACATTCCCATATGAAAATGTTATTTCTGAATGTTCTCTAAACGTTGAAAACGTCCAGTTTTGTAAATGTTTTAAAAATGTTTGGTTATGTGAACATTAAGGAAACAATCGTTTTTATCATTTTGCAATCATGGGAACGTTACTTTTGAATGTTCTCTGAACATTCTGAAACAAGTTGTAACGTTTAAAAAATATTAGACGAACATCCAACTAAACTAGTTAGTTTCAGAAAAAAGGTTCTATGAACAATGTATAATGTTTTTGTGGTAATGTTTTGAAAACATCATTAGACCAGATAACTTTGAACAAACCTTCTATTAAGGTTACTGGAAGAACGTTTGTTCATAACGTGGACAAAACCTTATAGCTGACGAAGACCTCAGAGCTAAAAGACATGGACTGAACGCCACAAACTCTCATTTTGATTTCATGGGGCCTTTAATGTGATCTAACCATGTGTTTAACATCTTTCAGTGCTCTTAGATGTGTGCCCTTTAGCGTTACGCATTACAAAAGCAGCGTTTGTTAGGAGAAGCCTTCATGTGGGAACTCCACCACATCACAAATCATCTCAGTCAGCAGCTGTTGAGCAGAGCAGCACAGCAGCTAATTCACATTCACAGACACGACCAGCAGACCTGGACCAGAGCCACTGGATGCCCACAACAGGTGTGAATGTGTGTGTGTTGTCGGTTGGTTATAGATTACAGTAGAATTATCACATACACTGAATGCTGTTGGAATTACTCAGACTCAATGTCTGCTTCACAATACGTTGATGTCCAGAGTCAGAGCCGGTACAAAAACACACCTCTAATACAACATCATACAACATTCACTGAAAATAAATAAATAAATACTTTTCAATGTTGTGAATAAAGATTGACATTTAACAAGAAAATACTATTGCAGCACTTCATTTTCACCTACTTCAACTTAAAAACTGAAGTTCAGTCAGTGCATGAAATTTTAAGTATAATCAGTTATTAAGTTATTTCAGCTTAAATCATAATAAAATGACTTAAAAATGTAGCAGAATCTTGTATAACTTAAAAAATGAAGTTGAAATCAGGTAAATTAATTTGATTAGTAAAGATATATATATATATATATAGTTGAGTGTAATGTCTTTGTAATTATTTTTGAAATTCACTAGCAATTTCTGAGTAAATCCTGCACCAATTCTTTCAGCGTATACATTTTTTTCTGAAACATTGCATAATATTAATGATCAAAAGTTGAAATGACCCCTATAGACATTTGCATTTAATGTGTATATATTTCATTTAATAAAAAAAATGACCTTTTGCACAATAAATTGTTCAAAAGAACATCAGTAATATTTTTTTTGAAAGAAATTAAAAGAAAATTAATGCTTTTATTGAGCAAGGATGCATGAAACTGATCAAAAGTAAAAGTAAAGACATTTATAATGTTACAAATGCGTTCTATTTCAGTTAAATACTGTTCTTTTTAACTTTCTATTCATCAAAGAATCCTGAAAAATTTTTTTACACAACTGATAATTTTGAACATTGATAATAATCAGAAATGTTTCTTGAGCAGCAAATCAGCATATTACAATGATGTCACTTGCAGGTAAACGATTCATAGATTGTGTATTGTAGCATCATGTTTGCAATAGCTCTCTCTACCAGATGGTGTCAGCATTGAGTTAATTCCTAAAAAACACATTCATATTAACGCACACTTGGGCTAAGAGCGTATCCAGTTCACTTTGAATTGTAATTACAAGCTCTCATTATTACAAACATCTGCAGGACAGCTGCTGTGGAGATCTGGCTCTATTTTAGACTCACCACATGAGTGAATCCCCACAGGATCCCGCTAAAGCGCCTGCATTCACCCTGTGCACTGGAACAGCAAAGGTCAAACTACATTAAAGACTTCATCACATCCACTGCCAGCCTGAACCTCGGGAGCAGCAGTTAGATTTGTCATAGGATTCTCTACACAAGCATCTTTCCTGCGGTAAATCTCTGCCTTTCATATGGTTCTGCTTCCAGGGTTCATTTCAGGCTGACTAAACATTTTCCAAAACACAAGGTTAAATGTCGTTCTTTTTTCAGAAAAGAAATTCTCAACTTTGCACTCTTTAACCATGGTAAAAGTCACTGTAATGCACCACCTGTTTTGATGCTTTAGGTTTATAACCTGGATCTGAATTTCTTCATAAAGTTCAGTAAAGTTGTTTTAAACCTCAGGTTTGAGATCTGAGAGACCCCAAGGCTGTTTAATAGGTCAAAAACCATACTTAAGGCAAAACACTACAGGCAAAAACAATGCGTTTTCATGCACTGGTCAGTTTTGCTTTCAGACTAGTGGACATCCAAATGGTATTCATTTTATTGCACTCTGTCTATTTGTGTTTGTAGTTTTCAATTACAGTACATATCTTTAAAGCTGTTTTCTCAGTTTTTTTTCTCCTTTTTTGAGCCAGAAAACTCTACTTTAGTACACTCTAAAAATGCTGGGTTAAATACAAACCAGCGCTGGGTAAAATGTGGACAAACCCAGCAACTGGGTTGTTTTGACCCAGCGGTTGGGTTACTACCCAGAAGGTTGGGTTAAACATTCAACCTAACCATTGGTTGAAAACAACTCAAACGCTTGGTTTGTCCATATTTTACCCCGCGCTGGGTTGTATTTAACTCAGTATTTTTTAGAGTGTAGCATTAACATAAACCAAAATGTATTACTTTATATAGGTATTCTAAAGGTACCTATAGATAGTATTCTAAAGTACTATCTGGTATTCTAAAGGTTTTTTTTTATAGACTGATATATATTTAACATTTTATTCCTAAAACCCGTTAAAAATTTATTTATTTTTTTTCTGGCCGTTGACAGTATTTTCTAGAATGATAAAAAAACTCTGATATGTCAACAAAATAAAACAAGAATTTTGAACCTGGTTTAATCCAATGTTCAGATATCCTTATGCAAATTAGTGCATATTTAATTAGATTACGCATCATTTACATATTTAAACATGACATTTCATAAAACATAATATCTAACTTGGGTTTTCTATTAATTGCAGTTTTTTATTGTATTCTTGTAGTCATTTAGAGTAGGAGAACAAATGATTATATTGAAAATATAATTTTGATAACTGTAAATGTAAGATTTAGGAGGTCTCAGAAATAGCTATGTTTCTGAAAAGTGCATGATTACTTTGTGATGATTAAAACTTCAATAATATTAACTGGGTTTTGATTAGGTCTTAAAAAAGAATTTGAAGGGAAAATTTTAATTTTGAAATTTAACTTTGAGATTACTGTGATTACTTTAAATCATAAATCACTGGATGGCATGTTCACATTGTGACAACTTACCCCATATAACCTCCAACTATTATTATAATGCCCACATGTTCTTTCAAATGGTCAATATGGGGTTTAATGAGTTTTACATTTTTTCTGTTCAATAACTGTGGAAAATTTAAATGAGTTTTTTTGGGTAATTAGAGTTTGTGTACAGAAAAAATGTCATATTGAAAAGTGAGAAAACTAGTTAGTGTGACATTGTTTCCTGTTCAGAATCGGCGGAGGTCCAGTTTTGTAATCAGTGCTGTAAATGAAGACCCCTCTCTAACTGAGAGAAGCCCCCTTCATAGTAAACATACTGTGGCGTAGACGTCGTGGTGACGTCACCGCGCGCTCGCGCGGAGGGAGGGAGGGAGGAGCCGCTCGCGCTTCAGCTCCGTCTGACTGTGACTGAGAGAGAAACGGTGTCCTCAAAACTTTCCCAGACGGATAATTCATGACATAAAGCAGGTAATGTAGCGTTTACATCTTCAGTGCTGCTGGTGTATGTTAATGAAGTGTTCAAAGAGTTTCCACATCCTTTTCAACGGCCCGCGAGTTCCGCTGGAGTTTGATAATTTGTTTCGCTCGAGATTCCTGATCCCAGATTGAACGGGAATAAGCCGAGGCTTGTCCGCTTCTCTGTCATGGGATACCAGCGGTGTTTTGTGTGTGGATGTGGTTTATGAACTGCTTAATGTAGGCTGGAAACTCTTTGACACATGTAGTTGGATTATTGGTGTGTCTGCTGGGATCATCTCCTCTTGAAATGGGAATTCTGGCCGTTGTAATATGAATCTGTGGGTTATCTGTGGGATATATGGATTGTAGCGGGAAGCATCATCACATTTATTATGTTGAATCTTTCCGTGGGTTCATAATGTGCTTTTTTCACATAGTTTATGTGAGTTTTGTGAAGATGACAGATGAATCGACTCTTGAATGAATTCATTGGTGTCGATTCTCTTAAAAAGCTTTGTATCTAAATAGTGCTGTCAAATGAGTAATCGCGATTAATCGCATCCCAAATATAATTTATTTATTTATTTATTTATTTTTTTACATAATATATGTGTATATCTATTAAATACACAAACATGCATGGACATATTTACGAAAAATATGTTGTTTATATAGTTTAAATATATTTATGTATAATAAATTATATGAATATAAATATATACGTGTGTGTGTATATATATATATATATATATATATATATATATATATATATATATATATATATATATATACATAAATATACACAGTACTCATACATATATTATGTAAATAAAAACTTTATTTTGAAATGCGATTAATCGCGATTAATCTTTTGACAGCACTATAATGCTTCTGTTTAGATGCTTTGAATTAGTTTTTCATACAAAAATTAATGTAATAAGTATTTTAGACAGTGTAGAATAGTGAATAACAATTTATAAAAACTGCGTGAATACTTTATGATTAACTTCAATCATATCAGTCTACTAAAGGCTTTATAGGTCTCAGGAAAATATTTAAAGTATTTGAAGGAAAGTAAAAGGTTAACTTTCAAATTACATTTAAACATAAATCACTGGGGTGTCTAAAAGCCCAAACAAATTCATTTTGGTGTGTCACATTGTTTTTCTGTTTTATGTGTGGTGAAAAGCTTATGATGATAGTTTGTTTAATGGTTTCCATTGTGACAACTTACCCCATATAACAGTATTATAATGCCTGCTATTGGGGCATGTTGTCACAAAAGGTCAACATGGGTTTAATGAGCTTTTAAAAAAAATTCCTGAGCAGTGTATGTTAAGTAGGTATTTTATAATCAAAATTATAAATTATACCCCTGTAAAAAATGTGTAAAACTAGTTAGTCTGACATTGTATAGATCAGACAGTGGAAGAAAAGCATAAAGAAATGTTAAAGTGCTTCTATTTGTGTATTTCATTTTTTTTTTGTTCTAAAATATGAAAAATTGTTTTGAAAAAGGTGTAGGTGTGTCAGAAGTTTGAGCAGTAGTGTATTATTAAGTACATTTTATTTACAGAGCGCTGAATCTCATTACAGGTCACATTTTGTCCTAAAATCAAAAGAAATTTTATTTTTATTTTTTTATATAATTCATATCACACCTATTTTTAAGTCTGTTACAGTTTGTTGCACTGTGCAATTTTTATTTGGACGATTAGTCAGATTTTTAAAATGTCCCACCACTCATGCCGGTTTAAACTAGGATCATAGAGAGGCAGAAATCCCTCATCATCAGTGTTGTGCTGGAGTTTTTATGCCCTCTTCTCCTCTATGGAGCTGAGTCATGTGGGTTGGTTGTGTGCTGTTGACAGAGGACACTCCTTTTCTTACCCTTAGGAAAGCTTACCATGGATCGACTGTACAGACTTCCCACGGTCATGGAAAACCAGAACGTTTTGAAATTGTGATTTGAAACTTGCAAAATATTAAAAAAGTAATGGGAATTTCTTTAATGAGTCTAACTATGCTCAGCTCTGGTCTCTTTTTGAATGCAATCTTTGATTCTCATCTGGTAATCACAAATGACTGTAAAAGTCACGGAAATCCATTGATCTAAAAAGTGTGGGAACTCTGTCTCGTGGTTCATAGCCAGCTGGCAAATAACAGGTGCTGGTATCATATGTAAACACATGTAGTAGATACAGAGGGGAATGAAAAGTACTCTAGTCCTGAGTGTCTTGAACCTGTGTCTTCACAATATGTCCATTATGCTTCACATCTGCTTTGCTGAAATAGCCATGTTCTCGCTAGAGGATCCTCTGGAGTGATTTGGAAATACATGAATGAGTTTGTGTGACTCAGAATATGACACACCTGTAGAGATTTAGGTTCAAAAGTCATCCTTCTATCTCTGATTGACTGTAAGTAAAGTAAATAAAGTGTTAAGTAAAGCTGCCAGGCACAAATGCACTTTGAAGCTTAAAACAAATGTCGGAAAATGAAGTTTTCTCTGTCACGCAGGGCTAATGGTGCTGCGGTGCCGACTGGAATGAAAGAGAGATTTCTTAATTGCCCTCACTGGCTCGGTCCACATCAGCGACTGGTTGTCAGGGCCATAGATTATGATGGGACGTTTTTATGGTGCTGGGGTGACTCTGGTGGCCTGCAGGGAAATGCTCATTTAATAACATTGTGCTAGTGGCCAGGGAGAGGGTTGTGTTACGTCCAAAACAAAAGCTGTGTTGTGTGTCTGTTTCAGTGGGGCGCTCCAGTGCTGTCAGTCTGGAAATAATAAACTAATTCTAGTGCTTTGTGGGAGGTCAAAATGCTTTAATACTGTGTATTTCCGAGCACAGTTTATGTTTATCTTGATTGTGGATCTAAACGATGCTAATGACGATATATTTCTGATTATGAGTTATTGGTAAAGTTAAAGCAAATAAATTTGACATCCACAAGCAGAACTATATAATTCTGCTTTGATTTTTTTAGTTATGTCTGGTTAGAAATTATGATCAACAACAATATTTTTGATAGGGATGCACGATATTGGATTTTTGCTGATATCCGATATGCCAATATTTTTCAACTCATTGTGACCGATACTGATATATTTCTTTTTGTTTGGAAACAACACAAAGTCTCTCCTGTGCAGAAATAATAAGCAAAATATTTTTAATGTTGGTTAGTTTTTAGCAAGAACTCACTTGTTAGAATTAAATCAACAATAATGAAGGTTTTTTGACAGTACATTGAAGCTTTGAAAATAACTATAAATAAACTATATATCAATCACTGCATTTTTTCCCCAGAAAGATGCAGTATTAACCCTAACATTTTATTTTAAAATTTAACATTTGTAGATGGTTTAAAGCAAAAGAGTTGTAAAAATTCTGAAAATCTTTTAGAGCTTATGATTTGTTTAAAAAATAAAACATATTACACATTAATGAATAAATCGGTATATATAAAATGATTTAATTTACAAGTGTCATATTTGTGATTTATTTTTTTTCATGTAAGCTATAGCTTCTAACCTTTAAATCAAAGCATACTCATTATTTTATGACATCAGTTACTGCTTTATTTAATCAGAGAAACAGTCTAAATGTTATTTTTGTGGGGCAGGCTATTTTACTTTTAATTTAATTAGAAGTAGGCCAACAGCGCCACCTACAGATTAAAACTCCTTACCGAACGGGCGTTAGGACCTGGGGGAAGCTGCCGCTGCATGTGCTATTACTGTGTGCTGTAGTCTATCGCACACCGAACGCATCATTCTGTATGTGCTTTCATAGATTAAACGCAGAGATCCAAAAGAGTGAATTTAATCATCATTCAGACTAGGGCTGCAACAAACGATTATTTTGATAATCGATTAATCTAACGATTATTAGAACGATTAATCGACTAATCGTCGATTATTCCGCTGATTAATCAATAGACTTTGATTGATTATTCAGCTTTTTTAATTAGTTAAAATATTGAGTTATACATATTCTAACAAATAAATAAAAGGTAATCACTTCAGCTTTTGAAAATCATATGTGACACTGGACCACAAAACCAGTCATAAGTAGGGCTGGACGATTAATTGCATTTGCGATAATAGAGCGCAAGCGGTGCTCGTGCACCCAAAATCATGTCGCTTCCACGTGCACGGCGCTTCGCGGCAGGCGCCGCCAAAGATAAATTTTTTTTGTATCTTTTTGTAAGCGGCAGCCACGTCGGCTTTAACCAATTACTGAACAGAATATTAACACCCAATCATAGAACATTTCACTGAGCTCATGTGTTGAAAACATGATGATATATATATTCTTATTTATTTTTTTGAAGTCTGTCTAAAGTTAACAGACAGTGTTTAAAAAGTGCAATCCACATGTTTACATAATGTTTATTACAGTGACTTTGAATTACCTAAATACTGAGTGTGGTAAAGCAACAGATTTGTTTTTATATTTCTGCAATTTACTTTAGTTTGTGTGATTTGTTACTGACTTTCATAATGATGTTTACACCAGGCTTATTTGTCAGTGCTTTATGTTGTCATAATTATTACATGCTTACAAGGCTGGAAGTTCAACAAATCAGTCAATATACTACTGTGATTGTAGTTGTTAAATAAAAATGTCATTCATATCAATTCATGCATCACCTAATTTCATCGTAACATATAGGCCTAGCCTACAGAAAAGAACATTTATGTTTAATCTATCTAATATTGTGTTGGTCATATTATACAATGATTTATTGCTTGTCTTTGTTGAACAATACAGAACATAAAGAGCTTTAAAAAATAATTGCATATTAAATCGCAATCGCAATATTGGTAAGATAAATCGCAATTAGATTATTTTCCAAAATCGTTCAGCCCTAATTGTGGACCAGACTTTCCAAATGTGTAGTCAAAGGTCTATTACTCTTAGAATTACAGACTCCCTTGAGTTAGGTCTCAAACAAGGTCTCAGATTCTTATATTGAACCACAGCGCTGTGTGTGTTTAGGTTGAGCTGTCGTTTTTGGACGTGCGGTGAGCTCTCTGTGTGGGAATGTGCAGAATAAACTGTACCAGGCTGTGAAATGTAGAGCACTGCCATGACCGCTCAGAGACGGAGACTTTTTCCCTTGTTGCCATTGTGTTGATATCCTCCTCATTTCCGACACTATAATTTACTGTTCCATCATTATTAAGGCCCAGACGTGGTGTCTAACCTGTATTGTTTTTGTAGGCATTGTATTGTTCTGTTTCCTCTGCCATTGATGTCTATGGCATCCTGTAGAACCATTTGTAGGAAAGTTATGACGTTTGGCACATGGATTGGTGATGTTCTGAATAGTCCTCTGACCAATTTGGGGATCTCTCAGCCAAAACCCCCTTTAGTGCCACCAACATCTTTTGGCTCAGAAATGCAATGACAGAGATTGTTTTTGTCAATTTCCACCATCATGATCATCTAATACTGCAAAAATAAAATATATTTGCTCATTCTTCTCCCGTTTTTACATTCAGTCCTGGCCAGAATTGAATTACTTAATCTTAAGACCAAAGTTTATAATTTTTTTTCTGCAGTCTGCTAGCACAGATTTGAAGTTTGAATGTGAATCTTAGGAATTTGTATTTTTTTGACATGCTTATTTAGTGTTAACATAGTCAGTTTATAAACATATTGTATATTTACTGAAACATAATAGGTTATTGCTGACATAATCTAAATTAAATATGAAATAAAATAAAATTATATTAAATTAAATATTTAATATTTTATTTCAATTTATTTAATTTTACTTTTTTATTTTATTGTTTTCTTAACATTATTGACAAAAGTTTGAGTCAGAATTCTTTGTGTTGGTAAAACTTTTCATTTTCTAATTGTTTTGCCAATTTACTACCAAAAGCGAAAGTTATATAAAACAGAACTCTCACAAGTCAAGTGTTGTGAATAGGCCAGTTTTTCTTGTTTTAGATTTCGGTCATGTTTATTCTTTATTCACAACAGAGCTCATCTGATTTTCAACATCTGCCAAAATACATTTGCTTAGGTCTATTATGATTTACTCAATACAATCCATGATTTTTGCATTAAAGGGCTTTTCAAGGAAACCTCACGTCATGTTTGACACGCAGCCAAGATGTAAAACATTTACAGCACATCACATGCAACCTCATTCTTCATTTCAGATTCACAGATATTAGTTACTCTTCTTTTAAATCTCAATACTTACCCGTTTGTGCAGTTTCTCCTCTGCTCTTGACCTGCTAGAAAGTTCCCATAGCCTTATCCGTGTGCTGTTGTAGCTGATCACCTGTGATGTGTTTATCAACCGCTCACATTCACTCATTTACACTTCAGACTCATGGAATTTCGAAGAATAATGTGTGGGAATTCTTACATTTATGGCACTCTTGCTTAGCTTTCCATCAGTGAAAACAGATTTTAGGTGGAGCTGGATGATTTATTGAATATATTTATGATATATTCACATTTTTTTCAGGCAGTAAAAAGTCTTTTTAATGTGCATTTTTACCAGTTCCTGGAGAATATTGTAAATATATTGAAAAATATTGAGATATTATTTATACCTTTTTTTTTTTGCTCTGAAATAAGGGACCATATCTGTTGTGCTTCAGTTAGAGATTGCCAGGAGAGTTTTTACAGAGTAAGTTAATATTTGACTTCAGTCAGATAACCATAACCAACATCTGTAGCTGATCCGTTTGAAGGCCTTACATCATGACGATTGATTTTCTTTCTATAGCTATGTATTCATGATTCCTCCGCTGATAAGCATGTAGGTGGAGACCGTATGGATTGAGTTCTAGTGTTTTTTGAGTGAAGGAAGGAAGGAAGGAAGAAGTGCTCAGTTTTTCTAGAGTGTGTGCATGTATGTTGGAGTGAATGAATGCTGTCTTGTCAGGTTGATTTAATTTCCACAGCCTCAGGTGCAACTGTAAACTGGCAGTGAAAACAAGTCTCAACTTTAAGTAAGAGTATCTGATTCTTCTCACACTTTTGAGGACATTAATATGACCAAGTTCCTATAAATCAAATAGTATTGCAGCAAAGTATTTGCAGTAGTGTAGAGATATAGTAGGATATAAGTTTAATGCATAAATATTGCCATAGTACGAAACAGATTTAATTTGTTAAATCATAATATCTGAGAGTCTAGTTTAAAGTGAGTCCAGATATATTAATGGCTGCAACATAATATTAATGAAAATATTCCATAGATATTTAGATATATCATATAGATTTTATATTTTTGAATTTGCTATTATTATTATTATTATTACTATTATTATTATTAGTTTTTGCTACTTAATAAATGTATTTACATTCACCAGTGGATGAATATTTACCTATATATTTTAAAACATTTCAAAAGAGTATTAAAATATTTTTGAGTGATGAAGTAAATGAACGAATCACTGAATCAGAGTATTAAAGCATTTCATTAAAATAGACACTTTGAACTTATTTACAGATATGAATAAAACTTAACAACTATATTGATTCAAGAACCAAGATTCTTTAATGTCATTATACAAAGTACAGCAAAATGGGCTACTGATGTTTAAATCAAAAACAGTAAGAGAAAAATATTTGCGAGTTTTAAAACTCCAGTTTCATATCTTTTTTTTTTTTTTTTTTTTAATGGGATATACAGTCTAAAAATGTTGCTGTCAATTCTGTTTATTGTCTTCAAAAGATAACTAAAAATAGTGGCCCCTCAGGTGCCTTAAACCTAAAATATGTCCTGCCTGTCCTCTGGAACAACAGCAGAGCCTAATTAACATGTTTGTAGTTGACTCATAGAGTCTGTCTTCTCGTATGGAGATAAGTAGAGGGATGTTAGTGCAGGGGAGGCAGAGTTACTCTGCCTGAGTCAAATCTAAACTCACCAGCATCAGCATGACTTAATTTTCTGCCCTCAAGAGGCGAGTGAGTCACTTAACTCGGGGTGTTGAAAACCGCCTGTTTCTGAGTTGCCTGTGCTCTGTTTAGACCTGTGATCATTCCTGTCAGTTGGGAAGGGAAACTTTATGACTTTCCCTAGAAGGTTGGGTTGAGTTCAAGTGCTTACAGATCCAGGTCAATCAAGTACATACTGCTTTCCAGAGCAAAAAGATGACTTATTTTATTTTATTATATTATTTATTTTATTTAATTTTATCTAATTTAAAATTTTTTGATTTTACATAATTTTTTTTTTTATTAATTAATACATTTTTTTTAAATTTTAAGTGTGCATCCTGATGCGTTATTAATTGCATTCTTAAAAGTAGAGCAATTACAAGTGCAGAATATGGCCTTTTCTAAATGAGGAAAGATAGCATTGCTTGTTTAACTCTCTTGTTTATAGTGAATATTAATAGCATAGATGGAGATTCGTGGAATATTTCTGTTTTCCGGTTACCCAGACATCTCTTCCCTGTTTCCCAGAGCTGTTTGATGGACTGAAGTAAACTCGTATTAAAAAACATCATTGTTGCTCTTTTTCTTTCATGTCATTGAATGCTTCATGGCCGTCTAAAGAGCTGAGATACTGGCAGCTCTGGCTGCTATTGTCTTTTTCTTGCTCATTTCCTGTTTCAAGGTCAAGAATTCTTCCCACCGTCTACATTCACCTGTTATCTTGTTCTGGCTATTTTCGTCAATGGGCATTTAACGGTCCCTATTAGCATGTTCATTATTCTCACAGTCTCTTTCCATTATAGCAATTGCTAGGGTAAAAAAGTTGCTAGGGTAGTCTGAAAAGTTGCTAAATTTAGCAACAAAATTGCTAAGTTGGCAACACTGGTTGTCCAACCTCGCTCATACTGTGTTCATTTTACTTGTGCAAAAAAAGGTTCATAAATTACCTTAAATTTATTTTTTAAAAATTCTGCAGATACTCTGTAAATAGTGAAATAAAATTCCTTCCTTCATATTTGTTGATATTTGTGTATTGAAAATATTTTTGATTGACATTTAGACTCCTATCTGATTTCTGATTTTCTATATATTTTTTTTTTTTTAAAAAAAGGTCTTTTTTTTTTTTTTAATATTATTTGGGCTAGTTAAATTAATTGTCGGGCTACCAAAATCTGAAGAGTACCTGCCCGAAGGGCTACCAGGGATTTTGAAATTTTGTGAGCCCTGAACTTTCATGTTCTGTAATGTAACAGGCTGCTACTGTAGCAAGCGGCTAACCATGTCCCTTTAGTGGCTCTGTAGAATGTGTTATTTTTTTTCCTTGCATTTCTGCATACGGATTCACACTTTGGGCACACCCCTAACCCCACCCCCCGATGTCATCGTCCATCATGATGTTTCACTGAAGACATCGTCCGATGCCAATTTGGTAGACATCACAAAACCCTAGTGAGCGCTAACCTGAGTGTGGAACTTCTGATACATGCAGCACGATTGCGTGAACATTTCTGAGCAGCAAAAGCTATTGATCTGTTAAAGGCACAATATGTAAGATTTTCGTAATGAGATATCCAAAAAATACTTGTACAGTGTGATATATTTCTGAGCGGCAAAAGCGATTGATCTGTTAAAGGCACAATATGTAAGATTTTCGTAATAAGATATTCAAAAACTACTTTCACAGTGTGATATATTTCATGCAGTTGTGTACTTATGTTATCCCAAAAGTTCCCAAGGATTTGTAAATTCCAATTTTAAATAATGACTCGTCCCTGGTCATTGTCACCTATCATTGACGTAATATCCGCATATCCTCAGTTTC
Source organism: Spinibarbus caldwelli (assembly GCA_039654775.1). NCBI lineage: Eukaryota > Metazoa > Chordata > Actinopteri > Cypriniformes > Cyprinidae > Spinibarbus > Spinibarbus caldwelli. The sequence continues at coordinate 3,146,854 of CM077233.1, forward strand.
CGCTTGTAGAAACTATGGCAACACACGGACATACGTAAATGCTGCAGTAAAGTTAAACCAAATCCATTACGGTTGTCACGAATAAATTGAAAATGAAAAGTGTTGGCCGCAGCATTAAATTTAGATCTGCTCAATGTTGTGCCATGATTTTTTAACGTGTTTTTATAGTGTTGCGCATTATAACCAATCACACACGAGTTTGTTGAGCTTATGAATGCAATGGCCAATCAGAGGCGTTCAGATGAGTTTTTTGCTCACTACACGCGCTCGCTGACTGAATTCAGCTCTCACGCGAATTCTCTCATCATAAACAACAAAGTGCAAACTAGGGCTATGCAATTAATTGAAATTCAGTTTCGATTTCGATTTCGGCCTCCAACGATTATGAAAATACAGTAATCGAGATCAAACGATTATTGCGCCCCGTTCCGCCCCCTTCCTCCATTAAAGCCCAATTTCACGTGCTAATCAGTAAAATCATGTAACGAGACTTTTGCAAAATAGGACGTGCTTGATTTATTTAAGTTGATTAGATTTATTTGTGTTTTTAAAAGCGTGAAAGAGAACTTGCGCTTCCTCGGGAAGATTACTGTTTATGCGCTCAGAGACGGAACACAACACGGACATGTAAAGTCAACTTTTAGCGCCTAAACGGTGAAATGCACACAAAAATGTGTCAAAATGCGGCGCTTAGTGATTATTCAAGTAAACCCTCGTCGGTTATGTAATAAATGAACGTAAAGTGTTGAGATTGATAATACGTGTGTAACAGTAAATTGGATCTGTGCGGCTCTTAAAGTGACAGCGCGCTATATTCCTGCTGCCTACTGTGTGCTTTATATTAATCAAACAACAAAAGACAAATTCATAATCACACACTGCTCTTGAGTGACGGACTTTTGTAGCTTTAATAAGAAACAAAGGAAGTTTAATTCTTACAGTGAAGACTATACTGTTTTATTTTACATTAGGTTATTCAATTTCTCTAGGCTGTTAACTGAATAGCTACTTTAGACTTGCATAAAAAAAAAACTGAAAGCACAGTTTGTTTCATATGTACCTTTTTAATTCTATTGTATTCTTTTGCTTTTTTATTACTGGCATTGGATTGCTGTGCTTTTTTTATTACTGGCAGTTTAATTATTTTCAATCATTTTGAGGACCTTTTTTGTTGTTTTTTTTTTTATTTAACTAATATTAGTTATTCTGGTATTCTGCTATGGTATTGAGAATTGTGAAATTTCATTGGTCTCTAAAATGTAGATGTCATAGCAACCTTATTTACTAGGGGTGGGAATCGCAGGGTACCTCACGATACGATATTATCACGATACATGGCTCACGATAACGATAATATCATGATACAGCGATTCTGCGATAATCGATATATTTCTAGAAAATCCTATAATGATATATCGCGATATCTGTCTAAACAAAATGCCTGTGAAAAGGTTAAGTGCAAGTTTTCTTTCTTTATTCAAGTCCAAACTGTTAGAAAACAGCAAAAAAAGTTCTGTAAATCAATTTGAACATGTTGAGTAAATTAATAATTTTATTCTTGGACTTATTAAAAGGTTACACTTTTCTTTTTCTCTGTGTGTAAACAAACACATTTAACTGCTTAACTTATATAGCCTCTCTCTCTCTCTCCATGTAATATATATATATATATATATATATATATATATATATATATATATATATATAAACAAACAAACCTGGTACATTTCAAAATTTACCTGGAGTGCTTTCTCAACCTTTCTACTCCTCTCATCATAAAAACGGAGCCCCGCACGGAAAAATAGCCGTTCACAATCACATCGCGTCTTTTGCGCGCTCAGTTTGGTTATTTCAAATGTAGACGCGCGGCAAGCACACACACACTGCACACTTCTGCGCCGCATTACGGCTCTGACAGTGTTTTGTCTCGTCCTCCATGCCATAGGTGCAGATTTATGTTTCTGCCGGTCGGTGCCCACTTTTCACACTGCATAACGCGCACTTGTAATATCTGAGAGAGAGGGAGAGCATCCAGTGTTGTTCACATAAACTGGACGCACCGGCGGCGCTCTCTCTCTCTCATATAGTGAGGGAAATCCACCTGCGATCCGAGCGGAGAGGTTCGGCTACTCATGAACTGAATATGCGCTCTGCAATAATAACGTGATCGGTACCTATGGTCCACGCTGATAACTGTTCCGGGGCAGTTTTTTAGTTTTCATCTCCATAAACGTGTATATATAGCAGTAGAGCTAATACAGTGGCTGGAAATCTGTTTATCATTCGGTTCCTCGTGCTTCCCCATCTTCATAGAGAACGCGCTTCATAGTTGCTCAGAGCGCTTTTGGAAGGAATGTGGAAATGGCGCGGCCGCGATTTCCACGCATTTTTAGACGCTGAGAGCAGGAAAATGTATTTAGAGCACCTTATTGTATTAATTAAAATATCGATATTTGGCGCCAGATATCGATTATCGTATCGCATGGAGAAGGATCACGATATATCGCCATATCGATTTATTGTCCCACCCCTATTATTTACAATAATATATATTTGATATATATCACTATCTTTAAATAATTCTTTCATATAAAGTTTTGGTCATAGGGCCCACTAATAATCGTTTTAAATAATCGTGATTACAATATTGACCAAAATAATCGTGATTATGATTTTTGTCATAATCGAGCAGCCCTAGTGCAAACGTATGTACGATGTAAGTAAAAGACTTTCATTCATCAAACGGTTTATAGACAGCTTTATGGATTATAAGGGGAGTTTTTTGAGAGTGCTTAAACTCGCGCTAGACCAGAGTCGGTCATAATGTTCTTTGACAATGTAAATGTTCTTTGCTTGCTTTCTCTGTATAATTTATTCGCTGTTTAAATAACTGTGGAAGGTACAGGTAATAGAAAAAAATTAATTACCTCATCTGTGAACATCCTCCTTCATAGCGTCATCAAGCATCGCCTTTGTTATTGTTTTGAAATGGTGGTGAAAAATTGTGGCGAAAACTTACATATTTTGCCTTTTAGCAATATATTGTGAGAGGGCTGTGTGTCACCGTGTCCCAAACGATCCAAAATAATAAACCACAAAGTTAACAAAACGATGGACTCCATTGTGTTGAGCGAGAGTGCTTCTCTGCCTGGTTACTTCTAAACAGTCGCATAATGACTTATTCTGCCTTCACGTGCCATCGGAAACTTCCTATTTCCCACTTATGAATTACGAGCTCGTCGCATTCAACTGATTTGTTGTCAGAAAGAATAAAATGTAATATTCCATTGGTTGAAAACCATAAACATTCGCCACGCTAGATAGTCATATTTCACTGTTTATAATACATACAATATGCTTCAAATGATTGTTAATATATATAAATAGGCACTACTTTAACTACAAGAATGGGTGATGTAGACATGAAAGTGCACTGTTTAGTAGGAGTGACCCCGGTCACCGAAGCAGGCCTGACTCTGTTGGTTTTGTGGTTGTCATGACACCGGAGACGGACTCGGAGGAATCATTCATGTCGAATAGCTCATTGAAAAGAGTTGCTTGGAGAGCGAGAGAATGAAGAAGTGTGTAAATAAGTGGATCTTGGCTGCGGTTTGTGATTGACCTGCTGTAATTGTGAGAGTCTGGAGGACTCATCTGTGCTCTGATGGTTCAGTGTGTGAGTGGAACGAGCCAGAGGCGATCAGCAGAACAATGCCATGTCCGCTTCCTGTGCAGCACTCTGCAGATGCTACCGTCAACACTTCAACCTGCTATTGTATAGCTGTATAGTGTGTTTTTAAGGTGGGGTAGAAATGTGACATGGTCGAAACAAGATCTTTGACTATTCTGGACTAGTTAGAAACAAGTTTACCACAGGTGTTCTTAAAAAATGATTGCAGAAGACAGGGAAAGACTTTTGTTTCACTGTTTTACTCTGTGCTTCCAAAATACAAAGTATTTAATACATATTTAATAAAATAAACAGTGAAGTATGATGTTTTCCATGGGGATGCAATAATATTAAAATTCTGGCTAATTCGGGCGTGGGCGATAATAAATGCACTATTAAATGACTATATTATTTTCTCTTAAAAAAGAACATGCACAATAGTTTTTGTCTTTGTCAAATCAATGTTGTGATGCTTAAGTGAATTTAGGCATGAGAACATTTTAATAAACTAAAAAAAAAAAAAAAAAAAAAAAAAAAGATTTTCCGAAGCTGTAAATAAAACAAAGATTATAAATTTTTTTTTTTTACAAGCAAATACTACTAGTCTTGCTACTTAAAAATGTAATGTTTAATGCAACGTGTGTGTGTGTGTGTGTGTTTTTTTTTTTTGGTAATTATTTGTGAAATTTACTAGCAGCATCTGAGTGAAAATTGTTTTAAAATAAATCCTACATCAAATATTTTCAGTGTAAAGTGTTAAATATGGATAACTCTTATTTTTGAGATCAGCTGAGATGAGATGAAACTGTTTTTAATTGAGGTGGGATCTCTAATAAGACAGTGATATTTAAGAAATAGTCATCTTAATGAGTTAAATATTTTATATAATCTAGCATAGTTAGTTAACTTGTTAGCGTTAGTTAACTAGGTTATTTAGACCCCGTTTACACTAGTGTGTTTTTGTTTTAAAATGCATAACTTTTGCTACAGTTACGCCTGTCGTTTACACTACTTCGGTACACTACTTTTGAAAACGCTGCAGACCCCGTTTTAGTTTGAAAACTCCGGGTTGCGTTTCAGTGTAAACGGACCAAAAACGGAGACTTTAGAAAACGATGGCATGGCTGCCCACATTCGCTCTGTGTGTCCTTGAAGACCGTGTAAACAATAACATCATGCGCATTGTTGTACCCATAGATATGTATATTAAACAAACTAAATAGCCTTATGTTATTTATCTTATTTACACGAAGGCATGTCATTTCGGTCTCTGTTACATGGTCGCGCTCTCTGTGTCGCGCACAGCGGAGTTCCGCCCCAATGCGCGCACACACAAGTGAGCACACTCCCACTCGTATTTGTAAATATTAAGCCGCAAAAAGACTATTTAAATATGAATTCTGTGTGTCTCTGTGTTATGAATGGTGCAGATGCACGGTTTTGTTTACTAGTTGTACTGAAGTGCGTGTGAGGCTTCCGGTGATATTAACGTCTGCAGTCTCACTAAAGAGGACATAAATACATGAACAACATCTCCAGAACTGCTCTGAGAGTCACTTCATGAGCATTTGACCATTTCATTTGAGCAAAACTATCCTCATCATAGCATATACACAGAAATGTAAAGGTATTCACGGCAACCTGTCAAAATAAAAGTTCGGTTTACCTTGAAGCCATTGCAGCAGAAATAGCCAACATTACTGTTGTTCAGTAGAATGTATGTAATAGGCTACTACTAAAATTATTAAAACCTTATTTTTAAGGGATAATCATACAATATTTCGTCAATGTTTTTAATTGTAATATTAAATCCATGTAATAAAATTTGTTTAATTTTCATTAATTAAAAGATAAATTAAATGAATGTTTTATGCCTTAAAAATTGCAATACACAACACAGAATTTCTGAGGAAAAAAAATCATAGGGCTATTGTAAGAATAAATTAAACTTGTTTTTATGTTGTAAAATAATTAGACATGCAAAACACAGAATTTGATAATAGTATGAATAAAGCGTTTCATACTAAACGTAATTTTTGTTAAACTTTTAATAAATTGATGTTAAATTGATGTTAAATTGTTTCATAAGTTTCATCATTTTAATTAGATAGACATGCTTTTTGATTAATAACATTTAATTTAACCATTAAAAAGGAGTATGAATGGTCATGTTACATGCGTTTTAGATTGTGTAGTGTAAACGGAGATCATTTCTGAAATGCAGCAGAAACGCTAGTGTAAACGGGGATCGTTTTCATTCTAAAACGCCGTTTTAAAACGAAAACGCACTAGTGTAAACGGGGCCTTAGTAGGGCTGTCGCGATAACCGCAATATCGCAATACCGCACTATTGACGAGCATAACCGCAGAGGAATGCAACAACCTCGGCAACCGTGATATTTGCATTTCTTTTTTCGTAAGTTTATGCCCTTCTCGTTTTACACTTCGTGCATGTGTACTGAATATTAAATAAGTTAGTAATGCTAACATAATGTGTACCATGCTGATTTGTACAAAGGCTCAGTAGTTTTATACTCAAAAAGCCTAAACAGACAGCGAATGAGAGCGAGATCGACTGAGCGCGTGCGATTACCTGCATCTGTCCTTCAGGCTGAGTCTTGTATATTTGTGAAAACAGGTTGTCATGTCCAAAGAAAGCGAAATCTCTGTCTGAGCATCGACGCTCTGCTGGTCCCCTGAGCCTTTAAAAGTGGCACTCAAAGTTAAAATGATTTCAACAGCGTGTTTCATTACACCTCTCTTTGAATGAATGAGGGTTTTTGAACGTGTAGTTGAATGAGCGGTTTAAAGACTCACTCAAAGACAGTCTCTTGATGCCTCCTTGTGGCGCAACAATGAAGCTGCACTGACTGACAGTCCTCTAGAAATATCAACAGAGAAAGTCTCTTGTCCAGTCAGATTCGAGGATCAGCACTAACTGTTATATAACAATAGCCTTACAATTTTATTGTCAGGTTTATGTTCTTTTATGTGGACCATTATTTTGTCATTCTCTTCGTTTACCTCACTTCCTGTTTCAATGCGATTTAGTTTCGGATTCTGAATTCCTTACATCGTAACACATACACACACAGATATTATATGGCGATAATACCGCATACCGCTCTTTTGAGCCACTCAAAATTACCGCGAGGGAAATTCCTTCACCGCGACAGCCCTAGGCCTTAGTTTGTTGGCAGAAGTCATCTACAACCATTAAAATATTCAAAAATAAACATCCACAATTAAAAATTCAATACTAGGTGATCAATATCCAACATTTTTGTTATACGTGTATATGATTCCATTTTATTTATTTTATTTTATTTTATTTTATTTTTAATAAAATATTACTGCAACACTTTCAAAATAATGCTGTTTGATTGGCCTGACATGTCAACTTTCGAATCAATTTGTAGTTGTGTTTGGGAAACCTGTTTGACAACAGTTAATTTTGCAGTTCTGTTTGGCACCACTAGTGGTGCTAAAATGACACACTTCACCTTTAAACCAGGGTGCTTTCCTTTGCTCTGCTGTCATGGTCTCTGTGGCTTCTTCAGTCTTTAATGGGGTGCTGAGAGGCCCACCGAGGGTCGGCTTTAGAAAGATAATGCAGATAGCTGAGTCATTGGAGCAGTAAGACCCCCTTTAGAACGAGAGTGAGATAAAGCAGCTTTATAGAGCCCAGACTACCTGTAACCCTGCCACATGCTCAATCCTGTGGAGATAGTCCGGTGGAACTGCCCTGAGATTTTTTTCCATTCCTCAGGACATGGTATCTTCATCTAGTACACTTGAGATTGTTCTGCTGAAGTCTTTGTTCAGTCAGAGCGCCACTTGTTGATTTAATTTCATTCCTGGGTCGAATCAGATGTGAGGGAAGCGATGACAGGACATGTGGACCTCTTGCTATCAGTCTTTATGGTTCAGTCTTGAGACCCTTCAGAAACTCCTGACCTTAAATCTGCTCTGGAACCAGTGGTCAACCAGGGTAGGGTTATTATAGTTAACTAAAACTGAAACTAATACCAAAGCTAAAGGGAAAAAGTTGTTACTTGAAATAAAATAAATGTAAACTGGAAATAAATAAAATATATAAAAAATGAACTTATTTTATTCTAGTTGTCAAGGAAACATTTCTTATTTTCGTTTAGTGTAGTACTAAAATAACTAAAACTAAAACTGAATTAAAATGATTAAAAACTATATAGACCCCCCCATCAGTTGGAAAAACTATTGAAATTTAGTTTAATTAAATTCCTTGAATCTTTCCTATCTGTTTGTTTCACTGAATTGATTTAAAACTTTGATTCAATGATTTATTTAAAGAATTTTTAAAAAAAAATCTTTGTTGCATTTTTCATATATTAAAATGTTATAGTAAAATTATGTACAAATATGGCTGTTTGTATTGCTATATTGGTGCTTATAATTGAAAATAATGAAATATTAATATTCCTTTTGATAAATTAATGAAAAACAGTGGGAAAACATTATTTTTAACTAGTTATTATTTTTATTTATTTATTTATTTATTTATTTTTTATATTTTACTTAAACATTTTGAATCTACTGGGTTTTTGTAGAACGGCTCCAGATGTTTTTTCACCCTTAGTTTTAAGCCTTTTCCAAGAAAGATACATAAATATCAAAGATTGTCAGAAGGCTGAAAAATAACACAAGGTATATTTTTTGGCATACAGTATGTCACCCAGCTCAACTTATACAGATTGTGAAGGTGGCAGAATTCCTGTTCTCTCATCTCATGCGTTTCACAGCTTCATGAATCTGGCTGCTGCAGTTTTGGTTGTAGGTGCTGCTTCAGAGATGGATGGAGTGAGGGAGCTCGTCTGGAATGAGACGTGCTGCTGTAATTGCTTGCATATGCTGCACATTTGAGTCTTTTAGGAGGTTTGCTTCACTATCCTATAACAGGAACAACAGCCAGGATGGAAAAACTCATATGCATTGCAGACAGATCACATTCAGAGTCTGTCTTGAGTATGTTTCGATAAATTATTATGAAACTATAATCCACACAAACACGCAGTTGTTCATTTTCTTTAATGTAATACTTAATAGCAGTCTATATAGCAGGGATGTGATTTTTCCATATTTTCCGACCTGAAAAGTATAACCCATGTGAATTGCGTAAATCTGTGAAAATACAAACATAAATAAAAACATAAATCTTAGTTTTGTAATTTTACTGTTGTTCTGTAAAATAATAATATTGATGATAATTCTATTAAGATTTTTATTATAACGTATATTGTATTATTATTAGTAAATACTTAATTTTAATTTTTATGTAGTAAAATATTATTATTATTATTATTATTATTATTATTATTATTATAAATTATTGCATAGTAATAACAATAATGAATATTATTTTATTTTTTACATTTTATAATAAAATAGGTATTATTGTGGCGGTATAATATTTCTTTATCACTTCAATTAATTTAATTATTTGTTGAGTTAATGCATTGTAAAATAACAATGATCAATTTGTAACAATGTTAATTTACTACCAAAAAAATTATGCAAGTTGCATTCCAGGTGGAAATGTGTAACATTTTAAAAAAATAATCTTAAATTAGTTAGTTAATCTGTATAATAAAACTAGCAGTTTAATAGAACAGACATTTGAAGTTAATTTATTTTAATACCAAGGTTTGTTACTTGCACAAACAATTTGTGCAGTATGCTGGTTAAGCACTGGCATCTGCGTTATTGAATTAAAGTAAAGTATATTTCTGGTTTTAATGTTTGAAACTGTAAGTGGAAGGATTGTGTGATTGTGAATAATTTATTGCATTTACATCTTAACTCTGAACTCTGAGATTTTTGTTTCATAAGATTTGAGCTGTGCGAGCTGTCTACAGTAATATTCAAGCTTATTTACAGCACTTTTTTGGACACTTTGACCCTTGCACGTTAAACTCAACAACAAAGCTGCCCGCAGATGCTAGTTTTCAGCCAGATAAGCAGTGTGAACCCAATTTGTTTACCTCTTGTGGGGTCCAGTGTTTCTTTTTAACTTAGTTTCTGTACTGCATGTTGAGGGTCTCTCTCCTCAACTTTTGACTTCTCACTCTGGATGAGGCCGCAGCAGGCCTTCTCATCCAAGAGCTGCGATCGATGTGGATCGGACCGGACGCTTGCCTCCTGGGGAGGGACCTGCAGGCTTTTTTCATGCTTGATCTCAGTGCTGTGGCCTCCGCTGCGAGTTCAGCACGGCTCCAGATTCAGACCCCTCACCTTGTCTTGTCTCATCTGAGCAGAGCTGTCAGGCACACTTTATATTTCACTGTTCTACTCATTGAAGCAGGGCCGTTTTCTCAGAGGAGGCGATGAGAATATCATTTGTAGTACAAAAATAAAACACAGAACAAAATGTGAGATCAAATAATGTGTGGAGCATTCATTTTTCTATTGAAAAGAAATATACTTGTGGTAGTAATAATGTTGCACACACCTGATGTGTTTTTATTTAGTCACCTGCTTGTTTAATTTACACAAGCTAGCTGCAAGATGCACCATATGGAAACTTGTTTCTGCCACAAGATTTAAAAAAAAAAAAAGAATTTTATCTCAGTTCATAATTTTTTCACAATTCTGACATTTTTGTTGCAAATTGGAATTCTGACTTTTTTTCTCAGTATTGCAAGAAAAAAGTTATAATTGCGAGATATAAACTCTGAACTGTTAGAAATTTGTGAAGAAGAAAGTGAGAATTGTGAAATAATTGATAATTGTGACGTAAACTCTGAATTCCAAGAAAAAAGTCAGAATTTAAGGGAAAAAGTCAGAATTGCGAGTAGAGATCGACCGATATATCGATTTACCAATATTTTCCCCAATATTTAAGCATTTTACCATAATCAGATATCGGTTTTGTAATATCGGATTCACCGATAAACGGCGCCATCTTGTGGGTGTTTTGGGAATTGCGCGCAGGATCGCCATTGCAGTGCGTCTGAGGGGAGACGAGACAACAACAACGGTGTGCACAGGTACTTGATTTGCTGTAGTTAGTAAACTTTATTTAACATAACAGCCATTAATGCACAAATTAGATGTATTCCATAAATGCCTGATATGCAGTTTATATAGTTTGGCTCTAAGAAATAATTCGAATTCACGGAGTCACGTAAGATAATACGTCAGTCTGTCCCAATAAAGACAAAACTTTGCCTGAATTAAATAATATGCAGCCATGAATGAGTGCATGTTGGAAATAAAAGCGCTGAATTTAATTCTCTCTCTGTTGTATATGCTCATCATTAGTCTCGTGAAGCCGCTTTCATATTGCTGTTCACTCAGCGGTTGATGCTCAGGAAATGCTTCAGCACGGCCACCGCATATAACTTTTAACAATATTCAGTTGTTTAAAACACGCTAAATTATATTAACATTTACCATATAACCATTATTTCGTTAATAAACATCTAAATAAATACATCGCTATGGAAATGAATTATTTATCATCTCCGTGAGCGATCGCAATTTGAGTAGGCTATAGTTCTGTGTAAATGCACAGATAAACCGCACTGTCAGCAGGCATTTCATAATCTAGAATGACAAAAACATATTAATAATTCTGATATAACATACCAGTTGAGAAATGCAATAAAACACAATGTTTTGTTTGTTATATTTCAATATTCCAGAGAATATTATTCAGTGATTTAACATTATCCAGTGAATTATTCTTCACTCTTTAGCCTATTAAACAGCTTATAAACCTAAAACTGTAGTTTAAAATGAATTCATGACTCCTGTCCTTTATTTATTTTCTCCATTTGAAAATGAGAGATTCTACATTTATTTTGCTTATTGTTAAAATCAGTGTTGCCGCTGATGCTTGTCATAAATAAAATGTTTTTACTGTTGTAATATGATTAAATTTACAACAAATGTTAAGATTAAATTTAACATGAAAGACTGTTAATTTTCAACCTTTTTTTTTTTTTTTTTAAGATGACTGAAAGGAGGAAAAACCAAAGTGAAGTATGGACTTACTTCACTTAGTTATTTATTTACTTTATAACAGTAAATAAATATCGGTTCTGCGTATTGGTTATCGGGCACATAAACATGCAAATAATTGGTATCTGTATCGGTTATAAAAAATCAATATCGGTCGATCACTAATTGTGAGATATAACCTCAGAATTGCAAGGTATAAACTCAGAAATGTGATGTAAACTCACAATTCTGAAAAGAAAAATCTGAATTGTGAGATAAAAAGTTGCAATTTTTTGTCGCCAAAAACCCCCAAAACAAACAAAAACAGAATTTATACTCAAAATTCTGAGAAAACAAGTCAAATTTGCAATATGGAAATTCAGAATTCTTTATTTTTATTTTTTTTAACCTTCATTTAACCAGAAAAGACTCTCTGAGATTAAAAATCTCTTTCACAGGAGTGTCCTGGCCAAAATGGACAGCAATACAATCAGTTTCGTCACAGATTTACACAACACAAACAAAGAACACTTAAAACAATTACATATCATTGAATCATCTTCCGTTTGCCGAATAACTGTTTTGAAATCATCCAAAGACAGCAAATTTATTTATTTATTGTTTAGAATAATTTTTTAATGGGATTTTTTAAGCCTTTATTTGTACAGGACAGTATAGAGTAGACAGGAAAGCATTGAGTGGAGAGAGAGAGGGGAGCGGGATCAGCAAAGGACCTCAAGACGGGATTCGAACTCGGGTCGCTACGAACACAGTTGCGGTGTATGTCGGCGCACTAACCACGAGGCTATTGGCACGGACAGAAACAATTCTGAGAAAAAAAAGTTAGAATTGTGAGAGATAAACTCATCTGCTGATAAAAAAGGTCAAAATAGCAATTGCAAATTTATGACATGCAATTCTGAAACTCTCAATAATGTTTATAATTTGCAATTGCGAGATATAAACTCGCAAAAATCATCATGAGTCATCATTGTAATTGGGAGTCATAATTACCGTTTTTATTTTTTTATTCTGTGGCAGAAATGGGTTGCCATTGCACCCTGAGTGAAGTTTACAGTGCAGAAACAGTCTAACCGGATAAATAGATGTGTTGTAATGCATTTGACCCGTGCTGCTAATTCTGACAAACAACATGCAAGAGGTGAAGAAACCTCAGCGCTATCATGACAAGTGGCACGGGAAGCCCAAGATCAGTCGTTTAGCATCAATTATATGTGGAATGCTGGGAATCCAACAGCTTGTTTTCCGGAATAACAAGATAGCGGAGCAGAGCCGCTCTGTGCAAATATTGAAGAATTCTTTCCATGCCGGCCCACCAGCGATCACACATTACAGTGGGTGGACTGTGGGAAAAATCCCAGAATTTGGCCAAATGGAGAAATAAAATATACAAGAAGTTATTTAGATTATGTTTTTTTTTATACATTATTTTTTTTTTTTTTATATATTTCTTCAACTATGAACACTTTTTGGCTCTGTGGACATTTAGAAAATAAGCTCTCTTGAAACACACTCTCCACACACTCGTTTATTTGATTAGTCTATTAATAATGTGGACATACTGTACATGCACACAATAATTCTGTTGGTTTTTATCTTTTTTGGTTCTGAACCACCACTTTTCTATCACATCTTCAATTATCAACTGATAACTTGATAACATTTTGTTGTGGGAATGACATTTGATAAAATTACTTACGTTTACATTTGCATTTATTCATTTAGCAGATACTTTTCCAAAGTGACTTACAAATGAGGATGCAACAAGCATCTTAATTGAAAATGATGTACAAATGAAATATTCTCTTCATAAGTGATGTTAATGTTTATTTGTGTTTTTTTTTTTTTTTTTTTTTAACACAAATCACGTATCTTATATTTCATCTCAAGCTCCGAGTCCTCACTGACACAGTTGTCATCTTGGTAAACCAGTACATTCATTTTTAAGAAAGTGACAGAATTGTTGGTCATCTTGGACACCACTACTGAAGGACTTTCATAATTTGTGTGTAATTGTTACATTTTTCCTCAGCATTTTCACACCACAAATATTAAAATTGTTCATGTTTAAGGTTTGTTTATTTGTTTTTTTTTTTGTTTAGATTACCGTAGTTTTTATTTTTATCATAAATATTAACATTTTAAGATTGAAAGTCTTTTTAAAACAAATACATTAAAGTAGCAAGTAGTAAAAAGTTTCTATGCTGTAAAAAAAAGATTTCTCAAAGTTGTAAATAAGACTATTAAAGTACTTTGACAAGAAAATGCTATTTCAATTTTACGACTTCAGTATTTCACATTTAATCCAATGTATTGCTTGCTGTTTCTTTGTAACATTCACTAGCAATTTCTGATTGAAAAATTGTTTCTATACCACATTTGTTGCGGTGTAAATTTTAAGTTAAATGTTTCAAACCAGCAGGGCTCAACAATAAGGACTGCCTGATGGCCCGGGGCCAGCGTGAAGGACGCTCGGGACAGCAGACGGAGTTGTCACTTGCCCAATCGGGCCACTGCAGCGTCGTCACGAAATTGTATCATTTGCATATGTTTTCAAGCCTTGTTGATTTAAAAATTCAAGCGATTAAAAAGCATTTGTGCACATAAGACAACTTCTTTCAATACTTGCTCGCTGTGTTCTGTTCTGTGTGAACAGCGCGCACAGACAGCCGCCTGAATGGGCAAATACATACAAAAGTATGTAAAAATACCCCTCTTGGCAAGTAACTTTAAAAAAGATTTAATCTATATTGAATTTATACACTGGAGTATAGATGCACCTATCGACCGGTCATTTTTTGTTTAATTTTAGAGCATCTTCTGTTCCGTGCTTGCACACAAACTGCACTGCAATCATTTTCCCAAATGTCATTTGTGTGGAAATATTATGTTATTATTATAATTAGTCTGTAAACGGCCATTAACAGACGCCAGAGACCATGAAGACGGACACAAAAAGGAGAAAATACTGTAGCGTTAGCAGGCAGAATAAGATCTCTGTTCACGATGCGTGAAATATAGGAAGAAAATCCAAATATTGAATTTTATATGAACGTGTTTCTGAGGGGAACTGACTGTTTTCAGAAATGGGGTTTTCTTTTCATCTGGTCTCCGTATAATGCATATTAAATTAGTGTTAATACGCGCAGTGCTGCTGTGTTTCCAGTGGTAACCAAGGAAACGCTGTATCACTGTTCCATGAGCGCCACCTGCTGTCAGAGAGTGAAATAGCGTCTCATTCAGCCCGTCTGCTGTTTCTGTTTAGTGCCAATGTTTTATGTAACGTTAACATAATTTCACAAAACTAAAGATGGATCGCTCTGTTTTTGCTTCAGATTTTGAAATTATACAGTGTAATATAGATCAAACATTGCACGTTTTTTTTTTTTTTGTGGATTAATCCATGATTAAAATGCAGTGGCTGCCTCTAATTTCAAATTGCTATGAAAAATCAAGGTGCAACACAGTGAAGAATATTCAAATGGTATTTTATATGTGATTTTTTTTTTGTTTTTATTTATGTACCTGAACACCTACAAACATAAAAACCTAAAGCATCATTTCATTTCTTTCTTTGTGCTATAGGCCTATGTTTATTTGTGCTATTACTTGTAATTTGTTCATTTGTTCTTATTTACTGGCTGTCACTTGTCTTTAATAATGTTTAAACTTTATATTTATGTTTGTTTTTGGCTAGTGATTTTTGCTGTGGTATTGAAATTGGAACAGAGAATTGTAAAATATTGGTGTCATATAAGCTTATTTATTAGAATACAAGATAACACAGATCAAAAACAATGATAACAACAACTATTTTATTTTTTGTGGCAGGGCCAGTGAAAATGTTGGCAGGGCAAGTAAAAATTTGTACCAGTGGCCCGACCGGGCCAGTAGAAAAATCCTTAGCGTTGATCCCTGCAGCTTTATAGAATATCTGGGCAATGATCTTGTTTACATTTTTGTGATGATAAAAGTAATGTGTCCTCATTTAAAAGAAAGTGTAAATCTGTTAGTTTTAATAAAAATCAACCCCTGGGATTTTAAAGAGCATGTAGTCAAACAAACACTGACATGCAGTATGTATTTCAAAGATCTCTGTGGAGAATTTTCTCTCAGGTGGAGTGTAACTCTAGATTGCAAGATCTTCTGATTTTACCAAAGCAACTGTGTATGAACCTGCTGCTTCATGTGAAAAATCTCTCGTGTTTCCACAGCGTAGTCGTGAAGGGATTCCTGGAGTCACGCCATGTTCAAGGCCGTGCTGAAGAAGAGCAGAGATGGCGGGAAAAATAAGAAGGATTCAGGTATGAACACATGAAACTGATTCTGTATCTGTAATTTCTGATTACCAAAATTTAGTAGCTTTTCCACCTTGGAAACAACATTATTTACAGAAGATGTCAATGAGTCAGTGAGTCATTTTGCATCTAATTTGTTGATTCATACAACATAAAGCCCATCAGAAGATATTAGACTTGTAAATATGTACTAATTGATGTGATACATGAATTTGGGGAAGCCTGAGGTGGCTGATGATGTCTTGTGGCTGATATGCATCAGAGATCTGTCAGCATGTAGCTGATCAAAGTGTGGGATTTATTTACTGGGATTTATGATGTGGTTTCTGGTTTATGGCACTGTTGTGGAAACAGGTGTGCAAGAGCGCTGAACGCTCCGGGAGAATTAGGAGGAGATGTGTACACTTGAATTCCCTGGGATAATGGGATGTTGCTATGGA
The DNA here is from genome assembly GCA_039654775.1 of Spinibarbus caldwelli. Taxonomy (NCBI): domain Eukaryota; kingdom Metazoa; phylum Chordata; class Actinopteri; order Cypriniformes; family Cyprinidae; genus Spinibarbus; species Spinibarbus caldwelli. The sequence goes on from CM077233.1 coordinate 3,163,260, forward strand.
AATATTTATGGTGATTTGGCCTCAACAGAAAAGCAGGAATTAAGATAGAAGACCCAAACACAGCGGCTCTGCTCGAAAGCTACACTCTTAAGAAAAATGGTTCTAAACAGTACCAGAAAAGGGTTCTTCGGCTTGTAACAATAGCAGAACCCTTTTTAGTGCTAGATAGAACCTTTTTATAGGGTTCCATACAGAACCATGCTTTGAAAATGCTATATAGGACCTTAATGGTGTTATAAATAACCTTTTTAATGATAGTTTTTCATTAATATTAGTATTATTTGTATATATTATTTATTAATATTGTTTTTTTACCCCTCTATCTGCCTGGTCTTATAATCTATCTTACCTATCTTATATCTTATAATATACTTGTAATATTTTATAATATATGTGTCTATTAGGGTTTTACATAAAATCAACAACAACAACAACAACGTGCCAATTTTATTGTTTTTTTTAATGACGTGAAATTGTAGCAAAAATGACAGTGTTCTAACAACAGTTATTAATACAATAATGAATGACAATGGACATTGAACATAAATAAATGCTTAAAGTAAAACAAAATAGAATATAAAATAGTGTATTGAAGACCAAGCTCCAGTAAAATATCTTCACAATCCTCTATGATGCCTTTAAGTTAATCATTATCTGTAATTTGGCTTGATTGAATGGCAGTTTCTCTCTGCAGATGATGAGGTTGTAGCATCTGAAATGCACAATTGAGTTTAGATATACAATGTGTCTCCTTTCATTTGTTTATGTGAAAACAATTTTTTTATGAAGACCAAAAGTAGTATGTGAGCACTTCACAATGTTAAAAGGAAAAAGTAATATAAAGTCATGGGATAGCTGGGTATGTTTATGCATAAACCCTAGTAATAAAAATATCTAACAAAATGGATCATAAATTCAATATCTTTGTTACTTACTGAGTGAAGAAGAGGAGAATATCCTTAACTGAATAGAGCTGGTCACACGTACATGTTCTCTTAAACTAAAAAGAGAAAAGACATAGAAAAACCAATTAGCATTTGAAAGTTATAATTTATAGACATTTTAAGAAAGAAATTATTTACCTGTTGAGACTGTTGACAGTCTGTGTAGTTGGATGGCTGAGCTCCAAAAATCAGTAATGATGCATCTTAGAGAGTAGCCTCGGTTAGGGTTTCACATTAAAACAACAACAACAACAACAATAACCACAACAGCAGCATGTTGTGTGAATTAAGTATGTTTTTATTGACATGCAAAATTGGCAGTGTTCATAACAACAGTTATTAGCTGAATACATTAATGAATGACAATTGACAGTGAACATGAATAAATACATAAAGAAGTAAAACACAAAATAAGAACAAAAAATAGATGTGATGAAAACCAAGTTTCAGTGAAACAATCACATTCCAATCAATATGAGTCCATTATTTTGGTGCGATTAAGTGGTGATTTTTTCTGCAGATGATGAGGTTGTAGGATGTGATACATCTGAAATACACAATTGAGTTTAGAGTTACAGTGTGTCCATGTGTTTATGTAAAAATAATTATGTTTATTAAGGCCAAAAGCAAAAATGGACAGTATGTGAGCCCTTCACAATCTTAAAAGAAAAAAAGTGATAAAAAGTCATGGGATAGTTTTAATATTTTTTTGTGACTGTAGTAATAATTTAAAAAGTCTAACAATATGAATTATAAATTCATTGTCTCTTTTACTTACTTAGTGGAGGAGAGAAGTTTCCGAAGCTTAGCAGAGCTGCACACACTTAGGCTATATGTGACCAAAACTAAAAAAAAAAAAAGATAAGAACATGTTTGTTTGGAAACCGGTTACAATTTTAAAGTTAAATTTGTATTTAAATTTAAGAATGAAATCATTTACCTGTTGAGAGTGTGTTGAAAGTCTGTGTAGTTGGATCACTGAACTCCAGAAAATCAGTAATGAGGTGCTTTGACAGTTAACGTTACAGATTTGAAAAACAAAAGGGCGGGAACAAAGAACCCTAAACTCTAACAAAGAACCATTTCTGCATAAAAGGGTTCTTCAGAATGCTACGGTTCTAAATAAAACCATTACTGCATGTAAAGAACCTTTAAAGAACCATGTTTTTTTTTTAGAGTGTAGTGAGCTGCCTGTGTAGGCAGCATTTAAGGCATTATAGGAAACATTAAGACTCTTTCAAAAGTTAAGGAGCATAAATATGATGGTTTCTAAGTGGAAGTATTATAAAGCAGCATTGCATGTCTCTTTTGCAAATCTAAAATTGCAGAAGAGGGATGAGAATCTTATTTAAAAACTGATAAACCATTGTAATTTGTGTAAAATTGTTTAATAATTTTTATACAACAAATAGTTCAACAACGTCGTTTGCACCGCGCTCTTCCGTTCCTTGATCTTTTTATTTTGGTGCATCAATCTGTTAAGTTACTTAGTATAGAAAATTATGATCCGCACTCACGAGAACAGTGTTTTTTAGTGTTGTGTGGATATATACATGAAAATTGTCCAGTATTTAAATGAAAATGATCTAATAATTTTAGTTGGCTTAACATAATTAGTGATTTGAAAAGTGGATGGAGGGATTGAATTGCTTTACACACTGAGGAAGGCTTTGAGCCGAAACATTTGTGTCTTTTCCCATTGGTGATGATTGTTAAATAAAATGTAAAAGAAGACTCGTGAGTGCGGATCATAATTTTCTATACTATACAACAAATAGTAAAATGTTTATGTTCAAGGTTTTTGTTCATTTCAGTGTTTTATTTCCACTATAGTTTTGCAATTAAAAAAAAATAATGATACATATTCAGATTGAAATAAAACAAATATTAACCTTTTGAGCGGTACGGTCCCACATATGGGATTCTTATTTCCGTGCCCCTGGGAGTACGGTCCCACATATGGGATTTAGAACGTTCGGTGACGTCACATAACTGCCAAATTCAAACTGTGGTTTCGCGCGTTTACTGGCGCTGAGCCAGAGAGAGACGTGCACTGCGACTGTAATATTATCACAACTATGCAGTGTTCTTAACCGCATAATGCATATTTTAGGTTTCAGACATTTAAATACACATAAGTACTAGTAAAACAATACATTTAGAGCTTGTAAAATACACACAGATGTCTATGGAAGCAACAATAACAATCCATTCCAATTTAATTTGCCGATGTGTTTTATTCATATCAGATACACATAGTGTAAGTACCTATAAAGTTCATTCTATTCTTCACCCAGTTCACCGGCCACTTACTTGCATGTATTTCGGGAGAAACTGATGAATTCACGTGCTGTTAATCTGACTGACAGGACTCTCTGAACTGCGGCACGAACAAACATGGCGGCGCCCATCTCACGTTACAGATCATGAACAAGATCATTTATAAAGGTGTTTAAAGGACAAAACACACTCATTTACGCATATTTGTGAATCGGAATATCAGATTGTCCATGCCATGGTGAGCAAGTTTGTGAATATGTTAAATAAAAAAGGAAAAACGAAATAAAAACGATCCATCTGTCATACAGTGTTATTGTGGCCGCGGTGTGTCACGTGACAATCATGACGCGTCGCCATGGAAACAGTAAGGGGAAACGTTCTAAAATAACGGTCGCCTTAAAAAAACTCACTCTGGGGGGACCGCTAGAATATTTTAAACTCACCACTGAAAAGGTTAAAGACATCATAAAACATTATATATATTATACTGATATATATACACACACACACACACACTATATTATATAATGTACTGATATATTATAAATTAAATAAATATATTAGATTAGTAAATATCTTGTAGTCAGTACTGAAAACAATTGATAAATAATAAAGTCTAATTAAAAAATAATTTTTTTCATTTGTGTGTTATGTATTTTTTATGCTTATTCTAGTATTTCACCATCATCTTAAACATGTGAACATCAAACTCAACTGAAATTGCTTGAGTCAAGTCACCTGTTTTCTTCATGTGAGGAGTGCTTTTTCTATAACACAGATCAGTTATTTTTTAGGTACCGTTTCATTTATGAAGCTGCTTTAGAAAGCAGCTGACTATGTAGACAGCATCTTAGCTCCAGGGTTCAGACAAGTGTGATTCTCTGAGGTCATTCTCTAGCTATAGATAATTGACACCTGGAAAATGATAAAGCCACGTTCATGTAAGGTCATCGCTTTTGTTTTGTGTCTGTTGTTGTCCAGGGCTGCTTTTATAGTTTAAAAGCTTCATTTCAAATCAGGCTGTGACATGTTAGCTTTGACTGAACTCTCTTTTATGAATAGTCAAGTCAGGTCAAGTCACCTTTATTTATATAGCGCTTTTAAACAATACAGATTGTGTCAAAGCAGCTTTACAGTATCAAATAGGAAAATAGTGTGTCAATAATGCAAAAGGACAATAGTAAACACGCAGTTTTCAGTTAAAGGCAGTTCATCATTAAAATCAGTGATGTCATCATCACTTTTAATTGATTGCATAAAAAGTGTGTGCATGGTTTTCTGTCTCGTTTAAAAAATATTATTCCACATCCTTTATGATTCCACTAATCATATATCATCAATTTAAAACAACAATATAATTATTTATCCACAGTTTTGAAACAGCATGACAGCATGAAAGTGATATTAAAGAAAAACAAAAGCACAATTTAATTGTTAACTGTAAGTGGTTGATTGTTCTGCAGGAACATGCAGATTTATTTTTCCTCACTTTAACTTAATTATTTGTTATTATAATTTATTATCAGGTCATGCACTTTTTTTTTCCCCCACTGCCGCACACTTTTTTTCCCCCCAAACATATTTTTCCACAGAAATGCATTTCTCATTATTTGTGAAGTGATGTCACCAGTGGGGGTTCATTCAAGTAATTCATCATGAAATTGGTTTTTGATTAGTCATGCAGCTCTATTCAAATGTTTGTAAAGAATGTATTTGGTATACTGTAGCTCTATTCAAATGTTTGTAAAGAATGTATTTGGTATACTGTCCTTAAGATCATGTGCCATCATGTACGCATTACTGTCTGTGCTGCATCAACTAATGACATCATTGGCAATCCATCATGGGGCCCTTGAAACCTCATAAGACAACATTGCCATGGGAACGCCCCTTGTCTGTCTGTCTTTATTTCTCTCTATCAGTGAAAACACTTCCTGTGTCTTTTGTTGTCGATGTCAAAGGTCATATGTCCAATCAAACTTCTGTATTTTGGCACAAATTCATCTGTAACTTGGTAGAAGCTTGTCAAATTAGACAGATCTCAACCTGGACAGTTTGTGCAACATCCTCATAGATGGATCTGCACAGTTCATGGTAATATTCAATTTTTTTATTTTTTTATTTTTTTTTTTTTTTGGTGTTACCAAAATAGCATATTATATACATGTAAATAATGTAAATTAAATGTAAAAAATGTTATACATTAGTATACAAATTTAATATATTAAAAGTCCAATGTAAATTTTGGGCACTGAAGCAAAAACATGTTTTCTTTAATCTTTTGTAGATCATGTTTTTTTTTTTAAGATGACAGTGTCATGCTGACAGTGTCAAAATGAAGTAAGGTTTCATTGAAAATGCAGCTGTTGACATTTGTAGGGCCCTATGAAAGCAGTTTTATTTTTGACCAAATTCTGTTACTTTTTTCCCCTTCAAATTCAGTTTTTTAAATTATTTAAATTTTCTGGATTCCTTCTTTTTCCATTTTAAATTTTTTGGGATTCAGTTTTAGTGGTTAAATGAAATCAAAAGGTATGTCTAATTAATTGACATCATGAAACTTACATAATTTAGCAACAGTTTATTGAAAATGTAACATAAATTACATTTTAGGGCCATATGAAATCCATTTTACGTATTTACCAAATTTCGTTTTATTTTTTTTCCCAAATTCCTTTTTTTATTTTAGATTTTTGGGTTCCATTTCCTCCATTTTTAGTTTTTGTGGATTTAGTTTTAATATTTAAATGAAATCAAAGTTATAGCTAATAAACTGAAATCATGAAACTTACTCAATTTAACAACAATTAATTAAAAGTTCAACAAAAATTACAGTTTTAGAGCCATATAAAGTCTGTTTTCATGTTGTCGTGTATATGATTTGATGAACATGCAGAATTCATATTTTCAGTATTTAAAATACTTAAAATTCACAGACACTAGTCCATATTAGGGATGTGCGGGTCTAGTTGACTAGTCGACTAAATGGTACAGCTCCTGCTAGTCGACACTGAAATCAATAGTCGATTACACGAGAGGAAAAAAACATGATTTTATCATTCAAATTACCATCATTTTAACGTTTCATTTAAAACATTTTAAATAAGTTAAAATAAAACTTTTGAAAAAGAATACGCATCAAAATATTTAAATATATAAATATTTTTAAAAGTGTATCTGGGCGGAAACTACATTTTTACCTCAGACCTCGCATGCATTTTCTTCGTGTCAGTTGCGGCAAGCTCGAAATGAACACGCGAAGAACCAGCAAGGTGTGGGGTTATTTTGAATTAGAAGGAAACGGAAAAGTTTTGTGTAAACTGTGTAATGTCAAATTGGCTTACAATAACTCTACTGGAGCGATGCGTAATCATATTCAATACAGGAATGTAGCGTTAGCTTCGAGGCTAGCCAAAGCCAGCAAATGTCAATCATGTCATACACTTCATCCCGCTGCCGCTGCGGTCCGCGATCCCATCCATGCCGTCTATTCCTCTAAACGAAGACCCACTTCGGTGGTGCAGGATTTCCAGGCTCTTTTCGAAACTGTCTGCTTGCTTGTAATTATCTCTCTGCGTGCCTGTGACTTCAGTTCCTGCCGAGTGTTTTTTCGCCTCTAGTCTCGTCTTTCGCCAGACCACGTTTACATGTTAAATTCACTGAACAAATGCCCATGGTCTGAGTAAGTAAAACTAGCATTATGTTTTTAGACAATATAGTCAACATGAAGTACATTTATAAAAGCCGTTTTAATGCTATTCCTTGTTAAACTTTCCTATTGTTTTTGACTTGTGTTTTAATATTTTGGCTTTCTGAATTCTGAAAGTCTATTGATTGATTTTCCATTTCTGCATTGCTCCAGCCGATCTGAATAAATAAGCTATACACTGGTTTATGTTGATTGTATGCTCTTCCTTTTTTTCTGTTTAACGACCGCCTAAAATTAAATGATGATAACGCGAGGCAAGCATATGGCATAATCGTGACCTATTTTTAGCAGAATTCATAGAGGGATTTGACAGTGTGATTCAAATATTAAGTATTTCAAGTGTAGGCTGTTATACAGACACACGCACAGTTTTTTTCTTTTGCCATTTTTTGGGGGTTTCTAGCTTTTAGACTAGTCGACTAGTCGGAAACAAAACTTCCGTTTAAACGACAGTCAAATTAGTCGTAGCGCACATCCCTAGTCCATATCGAAATCTGATATGCCCTACTTTTGATTTATTCATCCAAAATTTGTCACATTCTGTTTTATACATTAAATTACATTTTTATGACTGGATTCTGTGATGCTGTCCACGTTTTCTGCATTGCATAAATCATAGGGCCCTACATTTGTAAAGTTATATTTTATGCTTTTCATTTTGCTTTTACTGCAGTGATTTAGTAGGACTAGTCTAGACTAGTCATCTGGTTCCTTTTCCTTTGATGGTCATCTGGTTCCTTTTCCTTATCAGCCTATTAGGGAAAGGAAAGGGAAATGTGTGATGTGTGGCAAAGTATGGTGACCCATACTTGGAATTTGTGCTCTGCATTTAACCCATCCAAGTGCACACACACAGTAGTGAACATACACCTGGAGCAGTGGGCAGCCAGTGCTGCAGCGCCCGGGGAGCAGTTGGGGGTTCAGTGCCTTGCTCAAGGGTCTCACCTCAGTCGTGGTATTGAGGGTGGAGAGAGTGCTGGTTGTTCACTCCCCCCACCTACAATCCCTGCCGGACCTGAGATTCGAACCCATGACCTCCGAGTTACAAGTCCGACTCTCTATCTATTAGGCCACGACTGCCCCTTAGGTAGAGCGCTCTGATTATTACGACAGAAATCCCTTCCCGTCTCTCAGTCGAAAATGCTTCGTGAAGTCTGTCGTTTGTGTCTATCCGTTTCCCCTCTCTCGATCCCACTGGGGCGGTTCCGGCCGTTCAGCATCTCTGCTGTTGCCTTGAATGAGGAATGACATGTTTTGTCAGCTCTTGATGTGGCTGAGGCTGGAATCGCTTTGCTGTCTTGTCATTTGATGATGTTCCGTTGGGGAATTAGTGTCATATTTACGTCCAGGCCGGCTGGGACATGTGCACTACAAACTCCAGATGAATAGCAGCACATGTTGTCTGAATTTGAGGAGTGGAGGCTGTTTCTTCTCTTTGCTGAATATCACATTGCCGTTCTGAAAGGCTTCAGAGCTCAGATTCAGTCTTGAATTACTGATGTCCTCATACTGTCTTAGAATGCAGAGCAGGGCTTGACAATGAGGATGGCCCGCAGCCAGTCAAGAGAGGATCGGTCCTGTTGATGGATCCATCACTTTTGCCAGACTTTTGCAGTCAATAAGCAAGCAGAGATGCAAACTCGGACATACACAAAGAGTGCAAAAAACAGCGGAATGGTGGAAGTTACACTTACAGCACCAGAGCACCTTAAACACCCTAGAAGTTTAAATATTTATGGTATTATATTAATATTAGTGAAATTACAAAGAGGGAAACAGGTTCGTGAAAAGACCTCAAGCCTCTCTGTCCATATGTATATATTTGTATAATTGTAATAAATAAATATACTATTATTGTTGTAATTTTTTTTATTCTTGGTCTCTATTACAGTGAAATCTTAAACAACATATCAGTTTAAATATTTATTATATATGGATGCAAATGTATGTTTGTTGTTATTGAAACCATAGTCAACATAGAGCATGAAGACTAGACACGTTTCAAAGGTCATAGATGTTTTTCAAAGAACTTGTTCAAGTCTGTTAGACACATGAAAAAAGAAATACCAGGTTCCCATTACTTCTATTTCTTTGCACTGAGCAGTTTACTTACACAAGCCTGTTTACATTATTTGCAGGACAGGGCAGCTCACTTCTTCTGAACATGCAAAATGTACATATATTATTTATTATTACATTTGTTTGCCTCTCTGTGCCCACATACTGTATTTTGATGCAGCTAAATTCTCAATAAAACTGTTTTCGTTTGATATATTGTAGTGTTTCTGTTGTCAGACAACGGAATGAATATGAAATAGTGACTGAAACGCGACCCATTAAGACTACATAACCAGCTTTCCCAAGATGTTAATCTGCACAAAAATCCTGATAATCAAGCTGTCGTCTGATGAAATCAAACACACATAAGATAAAGACAGTAGCTGTGCTGTGATTTCGGCTATACTTGCTTGTAAAATTAGAGAAGCAACATAATATCTGTTTTACTGAAAGCGCTGCTCCTCTCCGCCGCACGCTGAACAGAGCAGACGCACAGAGAGAGAGAGAGAGCAGTACCAGCGGCAGTACTGGTGAGTCTCAGAAACTAAATAAGGGTTGGGCGCTTTTTTGAAGGGAAAAAATGTCGCTAAAGGGGTCTGCAATGTCGCAAAGTTGGCAACACTGTGCATCTCCATTTCTCTAACTACGGGCTAGGCCACGGGTCAAACAGAAAACGCGTGCTGCGTTAATCGCGCGTTAATAAAATTAGTGCCGTTAAAATGAATTTACGTTAAAGTGTTAACTTTGACAGCCCTAATATATATATATATATATATATATATATATATATATATATATATATATATATATATATATAATATATATATATATATATATATTAGGGCTGTTAAAGTATTAGTAGTTGTAATATATTATATTATATTATATAATATGTAATGTGGCCTGACATCAGATCAGTATTCACCATATTTTCTTAGGTTTTATCATAGTTTTACACTCTGATAAAGAAAAAAGCAAATCATACTCACAGAGATTTAAAGACAAGCTAATAACCCATCTTTCCTTGCAAAGAAGTTTAAATCAGTTCAGATGTACAACAGAAACTCATACAGCCAATGAAGAATTCATTCAATGTTTTTAAGATGTGATGTGACGTGATCCAACTAGTCCATTTTTCATTATGTTGAACTGTATTTAGTGATACTTTTCAGTAGGGGTGTCGAAATTAATCATTTCTACAATGCATTGCGATGCAGACAAGGATGATTTGGTATGGGTTCAGTAATAGACCATAACCGATGATAACATACTGACGCTTTTCTGACGTCATTTGTCGTATACGTGCTTTGTCGCAGGAGTATATAATGGCAGAGGGTGGCGAGACGTGAGTGCGCGTAATTAAAAATGCTCCAACTACTTCAAAAGCCGACATCTGGGCACATTTTGGCTTTTATGAACAACCTGGTAATCACGATCTGGAGAAGACACATGCTGTGTGTAAATCATGTCACGCACAAATAAAATATGCCGGGGGTAATACCATAGATATGTGTAGATGCCCTATTCGACCGCTCCAGATACGTTGATGCGTCCGTCATCTCGGAATGGTCAACTTGACGTCATTCACCATAATAATCAATGAATATACAAAGATATACAAGCGTATAACTTGCTGTTGTAGACGCACACAGTCAACGCGCTCAAAGGTTCGCAGACCATTCCAGAAATGGCAGATGGCTTACGTATCACAGCCCTTAGAAACAGTCACTAATGAGGCATCTAGTCACTACTATTATTTGTAAAGCGCTTTTAACAATGCAAATTGTGTCAAAGCAGCTTTACATCAGCTTGATATAAAGCTGAGTGGCTTTACAACAGCTTTACAATATTTAGACGGGGAAATAGTGTGTCGAAATAGTGTCATTCTCCTCTGACCAGACAAAATCAGCAGTTTAAATCTAGGCTGTAGCAGAGTCAGATTGTGCAAAAGACTCATCTGGTTCCTGTGGTCTTGTCCCGATGGCCGTCTAGGAGACAGGGTCTTCACTGGGGATCAGTCTCTGGGGCTCATCTAGTTGTCCTGGTCTCCGCTGACGTTCAGGGCTGTAGAGGTCATCTCTAGGTGCTGATCCACCATCTGATTTGGATACAGACTGGATCCGGGTGGCTGCAGTGACCATCTGATCTGGATACAGTCTGGATCTGGTTGGCTACGGTGACCTCGGAATAAGAAAGAAACAGACTAATATTAGCGTAGATGCCATTCTTCTAACGATGTAACAATTACATCAGGTGTTTTGGGAAGTGTTCCCGGTTCCAGTTGACCTAATTAATGCAGCCTAACAATCCTTTTACGGATTTGGATTATAGAAATGCAATATTGTATTATGCATAAGCCAGGATAAAGAGATGGGTCTTTAATCTAGATTTAAACTGACATCTACGTATATATATCTATGGGTGATACTAGGGGTGTGAACCTACACTGGTCTCACGGTTCGGTTCGATTACGATTATCATGTCATCGATTCGGTTCAATTCGATATCACGATGCATCACAATGCGTTGAAGATGCACTGCATCCTCAATTTTCAATTTTACGTCACGTATACAATTTTGTCAATAAATACAAGCAGTCAGATATATGAACTGAACCTTTAATTGATGAGCTCAGTGTTTTCATTTTCATGCTTCGTAATTTATTTGAGTTAGTTTTCTTTTTCAATTAACAAAAAAACAGTTTGAATAGTTTTACTTAATGATTGTTAGCTTAGCAACGTCAATAGTTTCTGCTTATGTGGAGCGTTTCAAATTGGTCACTTATAAGCTTAGTAGGGGTGTGTGTGTGTGTGTGTGTGTTTCATTTTTTCCAGTGTAGCTGGCATGAATATGATCATGCATTTTTCTTTGTGCTTGCATGAGGTTGCCTTTTTTAAACCCTTTTCCATTTTGATCCACACCACATCTGAGGGCTTTCCACACACATCTGACACGTCTGTGGTTTTGTCTTTTTCATCCTGTTTTTCAAGTATTCCGGTAGTGGGTTTGAATTTTAAAGGTGTTGTGAGTCTTTGATCAGCTCTCGGGCTTGTAAAGGTCACATTTCCAGCCGCTGTCACTGTTCTTAATCATTGTGAGCTACTGAATGGATAGGCTACAAGTTCTTGTTAAACCAGACCCAAGGATTCATTTGTGGTGTTTTCTGAAGTAAGCATCCAAGGAACACTATTAATAGTTAGAATTTTTTTTACAGAAATTACATTTAATTTTTTTCCCAAATTCATTTTTTTGGATGCAGTGTTTTATTATTTAATAAAAATTTCATAAAGAAATCAAGATATGCAATCAAATGAAAATATAACAATTCCTTTACAACACAAAAATTGAATTTTTATTTATTTTTATTAAAGTTCTGAATAATAGAGGTTTTCTGCATAAATTACACATGGATGAACAAAAAGATTGATATTGATCTTGATAGTACTTGATCTACCTGTGATATATTCATTAATTTATTATTTAAGAAAAAATGATCATCAAAAATAGAGATAATCAGATGTATTCATAAAATGTTAACAATTTTTTTTTTTAAATTTAATCAAACATGAATAAAATAATTCCTTTGCAACATATTGAATTTTTATATTTTATTTTTTTAATAAAGTGCTGCACAACAGCAGTTTACTCTATTCTCTTCTCTTAGGTCGGTCTGTGCTACAGGGCACATTGGGCAGCAAGCAAATTCCACTGATAGCAATTGGCTGCATGGGATTCAACTTCTTCCCATTTAACGCCAACTCACTTTAAATCCTCTTTGAATGTACTTCGCCAGGTCTTCTTTGGCCTTCTTTGCCTTTGACGTCCATTGGGCGGCATCCATGTCAGTGCAGTTTTTGCTAGGCGTTGTTCTGGTTGCCGCAGGATGTGACCTGCCAGTTTGATACGACGCTTAGACACAATGGAGGAAAGTCTATGGGTTTTAGCCCTGCGCAGGATCTCTTCATTATTAACATGGTTATGGTATGTGACATGGAGAATACATCTGAGCTGGTGGAATACGTCCAACTTGTGGCCAATGCGCACTGTATTTTTCCAGGTCTCACAGGCATAGATTGCCATTGGTAACACAATGGACATATAGAGACAGATCTTAAGTGATGTGTTAATGCTGGGTGAAATCCAGATGTTGCGCATCCTTTGGAACACATTGGCTGCTTTGCCAATGCGTTGGGTTACATCTGGCTCTGCATCGCCATCCTGTGGAATAACACTGCCCAAGTATGTGAACTGGTCTATGTCCTTGAGTGGCTGGTTGCCGATAGTGAGTGGCATCAGTAGATCTTCATCTTCCCCACTCATTTGCATCACTTGGGTCTATTTGATGTTGATCCGCAGCCTGATCTTAAAGGTCCCGTGAAATCAAAATTGAAGTTTTTTGGGTGTTAGTATCAATATGTTAGTCTTAAGGTGATCTGTATGCCAGTGTGCTCCAAAACAGTGACAAAATTTGCATTTAGAAGATATAATCATTCAAAGCTTGCAGTTCGTCACTTCCGCCAAAATGGCTCAACAATTTTTTTGACGTCACATCGTACTTCATCTTCTCATCAAACTTTCTGTCCAATCAAATGCTCTCTAGAATTCGAAGCGCCCGCCCCCTACACTATATATAGACGCTGAAGCCGCGGCTGAAATAGGTCACTTGTTGACAGAATTAGTATTTTCTGTACGGTGAATGGCACGTAGTGCATTATATAGGAGACAGGGAACGATTCAGACAGTGTAAATATGCTTTCCAGGAAAAAAAGAAGTCTGGTTTGGCACTGTCACGCAAACCACCGCACCGCACACACACTCTGATCCGGTCCAGAGACACGATAGCACGGAGTGGATCACATATGCAGACTACAAACATATCGGACCAATTTGATTTCTACTAGGGGTGCTCCGATCAGGATTTTTGAGGCCGATCACAGAAAGCAGTATCTGCCGATATGATCACCGATACCGATCTTTTTAAAGCCTTTTTTTTTTATCATGTAGAATTATTTATAGTAATACTCCAATCAGGCTTTTTAGACATTTATTCAGGGCTTGAATTTAATTTTTGAAAATGGGGGGGAATTTCCCTCTTATAGGTGACTGTTGTGAGAGGGGATTTTTTTTTAATTTGAGAGGTGGAGGGGAGCATTTTTTAGACATTTTTTAAAAATATATATTTATATCACCTAAATGTTCGATCATGCAGTGCATTTTTGCTTTTACACGTGCAATTGTTGCACAATAGCTTACACACAGCACAAAAAAAAAGTTGCTCAAACAAATGGCAAAACATTTAAATTACTTTTCTTATGTTATCACAAACATTCTAAATTAAAACTTACCACTGACAGAAACACTCTGCTCTACTGCCTTTTCTTTTGCATTTAAATCTTTATTACAAGCGATCCTGCGGTTCATAAAGAACTTTGTATTCCTACCTCCATATATTATTGCCTTGTTTATCTAAAAGTGCTCTTTTCTTTTAAAACTGGCCAACAAGCCATAGCCTATGTGTTGACTGTGAAACACAGTATACTTTAAAGGTGCCAGAGAATGGAAAGCTGTATTTACCTTGGCATAGTTGAATAATAAGTGTTCTGTATATGGAAATGACATACCGTGAGCCTCAAACACCATTGTTTCCTCCTTCTTATGTAAACCTCATGAATGCAAAAGACCACTGAAAACTAGGTGAATCAGAACATAACACCGACTGTGATGTAACAGACTGGATCACTAATAGTTACGCCCCCAACATATGCATATACCCGCCCATGTTCTAGGCCAGCCGCAGCCGAACCATCAGAAGTTCTGCAGGTATTGTGAAGAAACAAGCGAGGACAACAGCGAAAATGGCAGATCATGGAAATAAATGTTATGTTCCAGGCTGTTCAGGGGATGTGAAGTGCAGGGATGGGTTGGTGTCTGTATTCAGAAAGGCACGGAAAGCAAATAACGCGTTCTAATAAAATAACGCGAGCCACTAAAGGGACATGGTTAGCTCCTTGGTAGCTGTAGCTTGTTACATTACAGTACATAAGATTTCACTTACCACATAAACAGAGTAAGGAGAGATGACTTAGGATGATGGCGAATGATTTACAGATCCTGAGCACCACTTACAAGTAGGGGTGTGAATCAGCACCGGTTTCGCGATTCAATTCGATTACGATTATCATGCCAACGATTCAATTCAATTCGATATCACGATGCATCACAATGCATCACGATTATATCAAATTTATTTTGTGCATTTTTATTAAATTATATAAGCAGGCTACTTTTTAAAATAATTGTTAATTAATTAATATATAATTAATTAACATAATAATTAACATAATCCGAATTAATATATAATTAATTAATTATTGTTAAGAATTAAAAGTAAATATAGCTTCAAAACATACAAGCAAATATAAAGTAATAAAGGGGGGGAAAGACAACTACAAGTGATAAACAAAAAGCACTTTCAGTATCTGGGACTGCTTTAAGTATCGAAAGTTTACAGATAATCATAGTTATGGGTTTTTCTTTTTTCCTCAGCATTATTGCCGTTTGATTATTACTGATGAGATCATAGACACTGGCAGCTTTAATAGACTGCATTCACACTAATGGACAGATCTATTTCCACATATCAGGTGTTTTGTCCTGGTCTGAAAACATAACTGACTGCGTTTACATCAATTTCGTATCATAAAAGTAGATGCAAGTACATTTAACCGCAGCCGCGAGCTTCAGGACAAACAAACACAAAGCACACGCGAAAGTCTGTCAGTACGTGAGTTTTGTACATCTAATACGTACAGTGTTCCAAACGGCAGAAATGAAAGCATATCTAAAGTAAAAGACTAAAATAACAGCGAGTGGAAGCACTGTCAAGCGTTCACGCGTCTCACAGCGCATATTCTGTGCAATGAAGCCAGTGTTGCCAGATTGGGCGGTTTTGAATTTGCAGGTAAATATTGGCTTGGGCGGGTGGACAAAATTTGGGCTGGTTTTTGGTCAGTTTGGCGGTTTTCAAAACATATAAATTGTGTAGGCTAATTGGTTAACAAACAAGCCCAAGTGTGCATATAGCTACATGCATCCAATCAGTCATCACAACGTTACTAAACACACACGCACGCTGCAAAGACGACTGGTGCAGATGTTGATGATTCATGAGTGACGGGTTTTTAGCACGATAACAGATCTTATTTTGAATGCATAACTGTAAGTGATCATAATGAAGGCTAATTAATATCATACCACCACACCACCGGCGGTGGTATGATATTAACCAATAGTTGGTCCATTACCACCGCGGTGGTAAAAATCTGCCACCGTCACAGCCCTAATCAGAGAACAATTTAAAATATTGTATCAATGCATTCTATGGCACCTTTAATTATATGCATTTATGGTGCAATTGCTACATTTTAGTTTTCATATTTACCGCAAACAATGCGCTGTCACTTATTCAGCCCGTGCAGCGGAAACTGACTCGATCTCTGCACTGCTGCAGACGCACCGCTCCTGAAACGCACTGCCGGACTGCAACCGTGTGCAGTGTGAACGCTTTAATCCATTAACATGAGTGCGGAAAAATACGCACCGCATACACACTGTCATACCCTGTCAAATGCGGCTGTACAGAGCTCAACGGCTCTGAACGGCTTTAGCCCAAGCTGTGATATAAACGAATGACAGTAGTGTAATAATTACTCTATTAATCAAACATAAATGAAAAATTTCACTCTAATTGTGTGATATTCCTTAAAAGAATATTTTAGTGTTGTAAATTGTATTATTATTATTATTATTATTATTAATTTAAGAAGTACATTTTACTATACTATTTCTGTCATAATTTCTTTACGTTTTTTTTTTTGTGGCAGTTTGTAGGGAAGATTGCAATTTGAATAATTGTAAAGCGCCAAAATTTTCCAAATTCGGTGCCATTCTGTTGTACAATGAATTCTACTTTTGTGACTGAATTCTGTGATAATTTGTAGTTGATTTTTGATTTGAGAGATTCTTTTGCACCTTGATCTGGGACTTGCAGCAGATGTGGTTCAGTTACTGCAGTGCACCATGGGAAGGGACAGTTTTATGAGGCCACCAGTGAAACACTCTGAGGTCTGTTCGCCTGCGATGCCTCATAATCTCCAGGTTCACATCTGAACATAACATTGACATTTACGTTCATTATTAGCAGGTCAGTTTCGCCCGAGGCATTTTGCAGCACTGCCACCGAACCTCTGCCCTTTGACCTCATAAATTATTGGAAGGGCTTTCAGCGTGCTTTAACGAGCATATGGTGACTTTTATTTTTGATTTGACTGCATTCATATGAGTTTAAAATGGAAATTCAGCCACAGTCAGACATCGCTCTGGTCCCATTGGTAGAGTCTGGTATTTGAGCGATCGTTTGAAGAATTGCTGATCCATATGCAAGGAGAAATCATAAGTGATTGAATAATATTAGATATCACATGTAGACATGTGATGAGCATGAGAATATGCAGTTAGCAGATCATTATTGCAAAATAAACCCCTTCACGATGATATAAGGTCGGCTTTATCATCCTGGTTTATTTCACTGTGCATTATCACTTATTTTGTTTGTGTGCACAGAAGCTCTAATCTTCAAATGCAGCTTGTTTTTTGAGCTTGCATTGAATTTCAGCTTGCATTAAATTGAAGTTTGTGCATCCCATCTCTGACCTAAACAATATCAGCGTTCATTTATCATTCCATTTTACACACACACATCATGTCTTTGTGTGGTATTGTTATGGCTGCACAATGCTGATGCTGTTGGCGGCTCATTAATGCAGATATTAACTCCAGATAGGACTTTCTCTCTGGATGTTTCTGTGAAAGGAAAATCCTTCAGGGTGGCTTGTAGTAGATGCTTTGTTGTTAAGAGAATAAAAATGAAAATGAAAATAAGTGTCTTCTCATTTGATTATTATTTTTTCTTTATTATTTCACCAAATAAATACATAAATCAGTTTGAAAAAAGGTACAAATATTTTTTAAAGATGTAAGTAATGATTTCTGAATAGAAATAATAATGCAGAAGTAGAAGTAATATATCTAGTAAAATACAAATGATTAAATGTACTTGTTATATATATATATATATATATATATATATATATATATATATATATATATATATATATAGTGGTGGGAGGAGCAAACGACAGACACAGCGGGTGGGGCGTCAGGCCTCGGAGAGGCTTTTATTTAACAGAAATAATAAAATAAAAGTGTCCAAAGGGGAAAACAGTGTCCAAACCAAACAGGGGATCTGGTGTCCTCGTCGTGCTGCGGGGTTCGTGCAGGAGGGGCAGTGTTCTGGAAGGAAGGGTCCAGGTAAGGGGGGGAGTCCGGCGGCCGCACGCGTTCCCCACTTTGGTCCGGGGCGCGAGGGGCGGTGGCTTGATTCAGCTCCTCTTCGTCCTCCTTGGCCCACGGTGCTTGAGGGGATAGAACGGCCCGGCATCCTGGCCCGTCAGCCGCATAGCGGGTGCGGTTCTTGTCCGGACCCCGGGTCCGGCAGCTCACGACTCTGGTGGCGCGGGAATCCCTCTACGCACCCTTCCTGGACCCACGAGGACACCAGCGTGCATGCACGGGGAAGAGACCGGTCTCTCGAGGAGAGGCGCACTCAGTATTTAACAGCGGCGGTGATGAGGCTTCATTCCCTTCAGGTGTGCCTCATCACACGCCGCCAGACCTGGCTGTTACAGCGCCCCTCCTCTCTCACACACCCACTCCCGTCGGGAGCCTGGTGAAGGGCGGCGATTAAGGGACAGGGTGCTGCTGATAATAAGGGGGAGGCAGCCGACTCGTCACAATATCTATCTATCTATCTATATATATATATATATATATATATATATATATATATATATATATATAGACGTCTGCGTTTGTTTTTATTGTACTGACTGGCAGGGTGATGACCTTACACAAACAGTCACAAGGACACTTGAACTATTGATCATTGTGTTTGATCTCTGGGAAGTTTCCCAGTAACAGTAGTGTGGAGATGAGGAATGCAGGACTGGTCTGATGGCATGAGTGAATGTGGATGTTATCAGCAGAATATTTGATCCAAGTGTCCTAGTGCAGTGCTTTTGTATTTGAATCTCTGTCTGTGTTCTTAATGCATACAGTATATACCTTATAGTGATTGGTGTTTTTGAAAATAGCCTGTGAAACAGTATGCATTATCCGAGCATAAACATTTTAAACTGTTGTATGCTATTATAGTCACATTTGGAAATAATAATAATACTAATAATACTAATACTACTACTAATAATAATAAAAACAAAAGTAATTTGCATTTTATTAACTATAAAAGCATAACAAACAATTATTATTACAATAGTTGCATTCATTGTGATTCTTTTATATAAAATACATTTTATATATGTTTATATACATATTATATTATGAATTATATTATAATTATAATTATTAATACAAAAATATAATTATAACTAATTAATTATAACTAACTTATATATATATATATATGAAACATAACATTTGTGATGATTTAAAAAAAGTTAATCAAAAAATTCAATAAAAAATATAATTGTATATGTGTGTATATGCATGTATATATTGTATGTATATTACACGTACTGCAGAACTAGTAAGAGTAGTATGTTAGTGTTTATGATAGAACAGCTTAGTCATTTAGTCATTTTTAGGTTGACCAGTGATTTTAATATTAAATTTAACTCCTTGGAGAGTGTTTTAATGTGCTGAATCTGTATGAAGTGTGGTTATTGATTCTGAAAATGTGTAGCCTTACACATGCCTAGTTAGTTTGCTGAATGTAGCCACTGTGATCATCTTTAGCTCAAGTCCCCTGTTGTAACAAAATCAAAAAGCTTTGTGTGTTTTCCACAGCAGGATGGTCATAAATTAGGAGTAGAGGACAGTGTTTAGCCGTTTCTGTCTGGTGGTGACCTCTGGTGACCTGAATGCAGTCAGTGTGCGCTTCACCAACACTGTTGTTTCAGCTGTGTGTGTGTGTGTGTGTGTGTGTGTCTTTTGTGTTGGTGGACATAGTCGGCTGCGGTCAGATTGGTTTGGTTTGTGGCCAGAATTCTGAGGGTCTGAAACGCGTCGCTTTCTTTGATCTTCTCAGGTTGTTCTGGTCTTGCCAAGGAGAGTGAGGGTGCAGTATGTTAATGTGCTAATTTAAGCTCAATGGACCGGATATGTAGTATTTATTAGTGGAAAGCCGGCAGAAAACCTAGAGGAAGATTGTAGGGCTCGGATGGTGCTCTTTCATGGCTCAGGAGACTTCTCAAAAATGTTTCATTTAAGTATTAACTTTCACACGGTTCTCTTAAGATTCCTCAGACACAAAACATATATAAATACGGAATTTCCACCACTGAATAAAAAAATAAGGTAATTGCAAAAAAATTTATATCTCACAATTAAGACTTTTTCTCACAATTCAGACTTTTTTTCACACAATTCTGAGTTTATATCTCACAGTTAAGACTTTGTCTCGCAATTCTGAGAAACAAACTCAGAATTCTGACTTTTTCACGCATGAGTTTACATTCCGCAATTCTGTTTTTTTTTTCCTGCCATGGAATAAAAAATTAAACAGGTAATAGTGTTTCTGTTTAGTTTCTGAATGAATCAGCATTTTATTTTACCTTAATGCATTTTTTCTTTATCATAATAGAAATTGTTCTCATTACAGAAAAAGTTATTTATTTTTTTATATATGTCAGAATTATTTAATTTAATTGTAATATCATTGTAATGATAATCAAATAAGAATAACCATTGATAATAATAATAATAATAATAATAATAATAATAATAATAATAATAATAATAATCATCATCATCATCAGATTTGATGTATGCATCATGTTTTATTTCAAATTCATAGATTAAGTTTTTTATTTATATATATATATATATATATATATATATATATATATATATATATTAGGGGTGGGACAATAAATCGATATGGCGATATATCGTGATCCTTCTCCATGCGATACGATAATCGATATCTGGCGCCAAATATCGATATTTTAATTAATACAATAAGGTGCTCTAAATACATTTTCCTGCTCTCAGCGTCTAAAAATGCGTGGAAATCGCGGCCGCGCCATTTCCACATTCTTTCCAAGAGCGCTCTGAGCAACTATGAAGCGCGTTCTCTATGAAGATGGGGAAGCACGAGGAACCAAATGATAAACAGATTTTCAGCCACTGTATTAGCTCTACTGCTATATTCTACGTTTATGGAGATGAAAACTAAAAAACTGCCCGGAACAGTTATCAGCGTGGACCATAGGCACCGATCACGTTATTATTGCAGAGCGCATATTCAGTTCATGAGTAGCCTAACCTCTCCGCTCGGATCGCAGGTGGATTTCCCTCACTATATGAGAGAGAGAGAGCGCCGCCGGTGCGTCCAGTTTTATGTGAACAACACTGGATGCTCTCCCTCTCTCACAGATATTACAAGTGCGCGTTATGCAGTGTGAACAGTGGGCACCGACCAGCAGAAACATAAATCTGCACCTATGGCATGGAGGACGAGACAAAACACTGTCAGAGCCGTAATGCGGCGCAGAAGTGTGCAGTGTGTGTGTGCTTGCTGCGCGTCTACATTTGAAATAACCAACCTGAGCGCGCAAAAGACACGATGTGATTGTGAACGGCTATTTTTCCGTGCGGGGCTCCGTTTTTATGATGAGAGGAGTAGAAAGGTTGAGAAAGCACTCCAGGTAAATTTTGAAATGTACCAGGTTTATATATATATATTACATGGAGAGAGAGGCTATATAAGTTAAGCAGTTAAATGTGTTTGTTTACAAAGAAAAGTGTAAGCTTTTAATAAGTCCAAGAATAAAATTATTAATTTACTCAACATGTTAAAATTGATTTACAGAACTTTTTTTGCTGTTTTCTAACAGTTTGGACTTGAATAAAGAAAGAAAACTTGCACTTAACCTTTTCACAGGCATTTTGTTTAGACAGATATCGCGATATATCATTATAGGATTTTCTAGAAATATATCGATTATCGCAGAATCGCTGTATCATGATAGTATCGTTATCGTGAGCCATGTATCGTGATTATATCGTATCGTGAGGTACCCTGCGATTCCCACCCCTAATATAAATATATATATATATATATATATATATATATATATATATATATATATATATATATATATATATATATGACAAAATCCCAGAATATATCAAGACTTAATGTAAACTTGCTAATATTTTTTGTCAGTTTCATACCCCCAGTGGTCTGTATGACTAAAATTGTATATACTGTTATTGTGGTATAAAATTACACACATTCTGCTTTGTATTTTCACAGTTTCTTTGTTGCAGTTCTTTCACAGCAGAGCAAATATAAACAGTATTTGTTACTGGGTGATGCATTTGGTATATAGTACTAGTAAGCATAATTTCATTCAGCAAAGCATTTCAAGATAATTATTTGTATTTTGCTGATTGACATGAAAGCATGTTTGACTGTAGCCCTGATTTTTGGGGGGGTTACTGCATGATGATTGAAATCATGCAAATGGCCTTAAGCAATTAACTAAATAAACTGCAAAATGATTGTTTTCTAAAACATCATGGACGGAATGGTCCTGAGAGCGCTGCACGAGCTCGTGGCGCCATCTGCAGGACAGTTAAAAGTGTTCAAATGATTCAAAGCGTCTAATTAGTAGAATCAGCGCTGAAACATGTTACTCGACCCGGTGACTTTTTATGAATGGCGGTGAGAATTTGAGATTGCTTAGTGCTGTCATCAAATTTGTGACAGTTGTGATGTAATTGTATAACAGGCTGTAGTCTGATGCGCTACATGTCTGCTGTTAAAGTACTGTTTTTAGTTTGTTTCACTGTTAGAGCCGCTTGATTTGAGCCGCTTTAATTTGCATTTGGGAACACAACATTCGTCATTAGAAACGTTTATAAATCTGTCGTTTACAAAGAGAACTTTCAGTGTCACATGATCCTTCAGAAATCATTCTAATATGCTGATTTGCTGCTCAAAAAACAGTTTTGCTGCTTAATATTTTTTGTGAAAACAATGATACCATTCAAACATTTATATAAGATTTAAAAAAGAGAGAGAAATTAATAATTGTATTCATCATGCATGAAAGTGATAAAAAGTGAGTGAAGACATTTAAAATGATTTATATTTAATAAATGGATTAACAAATGTAATTAATATATTTGCTAAATGCAAATAAATGCTGTTCATTAAACTTTATATGTATCAAAAAATCATGAAAAATAAAGTGTATCACCATTTCCACACAAAATATGAAGCAGAAAAATTGTTTTCAATATTGATAATAATCAGAAATGTTTCTTGAGTCAAATAAATTGTAATGATTTCTAAAAGATCATGTGACACTGAAAACTGGAGTAATGATGAAGAAAATTCTGCTTTGCATCACAGGAATAACATTACATTTTATAATATATTAAAATTAAAAATTCTTTTAAATTTGTAATATCACAAAATTGCTGTTTTTTTTTGTTTTGTTTTTTTTTACTTTATTTGTGATCAAATAAATTCAGCCTTGATGAGCAGAAGATATTTATTTCAAAATCATTAATAATTGTAATGTTTCTAAACTTTTGGCTGGTACTTTAATAATAATAACAGTTCTATTAATACTTTATTATAATATATTATAATATTATCATGATAATTAAATGCAGCTTTTTGATTTTTTACAGGGCAATAGTATGTATTACAATATAAGATATATCTTTTAATGTGCTAAAATATATATTTTTAATAATAAGTGCTGGGGGCGTGGCTTGTGGGTGTGACTTTGGGCATGGTCAGATTTTCCTGCTTTTTTTGTCTCTAACTGATCACATGACTGATTATACTATTTACCTTGATTCCTTGTTAAACATTAAATTGGCTGTGGTTTAATGCATTAAATGTCCTAAAAAGGTGTCAAAATTGATGTATTATAACTGTCGATGCAGTTATTAGATCATTTAATGCATTATAAGGTACATTACAAGACATAATTAATGCATTAAGAAAATTTTATAATACCTTATATATACAGGCTTCAAGTAAAGTGTTACCATGCATTTTTTTCACCTAAAATTTTAATTTAGCTGAAAACTTCTCTAACAATAGCTTGCTCTATTCTTTTTCTATTCTAACTTTTTTCTTTTTATTTATTATATAATAAAAATAAAAAAAAAACTTGCTACGTGTACTGTGTTAAGCTAACTGAGACTTGTTACAGCACTTGCATATCATTGCTCTTTTGTTGATTTTGATTGCTTCCATTGTTCTCATTTGTAAGTCACTTTGGATTAAAGCGTCTGCTAAAAGACTAAATGTAAATGTAAAAATAAAGTTTATTTATTAATCGATTAATCACATTTATTTAATGATCAGCACTCAAATAAAAACTGAGTTGTATAGAAACATTTAAATTGCACATAAGTTTTATATCATATTTTCAATGATAGAATTATGTTTCTACTCCAATTTGATGTAGAAATATAAACATTGAAACTGTCTAATAACTCATCTTCGGTGGCTGAAACTGAGATGATCATCTTGATGGACAGAGAATAGTGATAACATGCTGACATGGTGGTTCCTGTGAAATGTACTGCTTCTCCTCTCATCACATTCTCATCTAACATCATTTAATTCCTGTCTAAACAAGAGAAATTTTCTCAGAATAGTTGAGATTCCAGGTCAGCCTGTGGACAGGATATTAATTTCCCTTGCAGCTTTCTTCAAGCACATTAACTCAGGAGCCTCATATCTTTGTTTTTCATGTGAGAGCTGAAACCTGAAGCCTGAACCTCTCTGGTCCATTCGGACTGAGCTCTAATCATCTCTGGGTCTCTTTATGAGAGACCAGATCTGCCGTTTAGTGAAATATTAAGCAGGCAGGGAAGACCAAACTATTCCAAACCTTGTTTTTCTTGCTTCTTTTCCCAGCAACATTTGTTGAAAGCATTAGGGGTGGTCGGTTGGGGTGTGCGATATGTATTGTCTATAATTTCGTAATTGTCGTTTTAACATAATGGAAGCTGACATTACTGAGTATGTCACTGGCAAAAAGCAAACAAAACCAGGTCTTGAGAGGCACACATTCACTGTGTAATGCAGCCTAGTACAGTTTCCAAAAAATTCTATAAATGGGTGCAAAAACGTCCCTTTTATCTTATATTTCTATATGATATCGTTTAGCAGTATCACACGAGCAAGCATGCTGTTTTTCTCAGATTTCAGCATGATTACAAATGTCATATTGATTTCATACAACAGATCAATAAACAAGAAGTTAATATTGTGACATTTTAGACACAAAATTGTCAACATTGTCTGTTTTTGCTCTATTTTGCCAACGAGAAAGGTCCAAACAAAGCTGCAACAGAATGTTTCTGTTTCGTTTCTGAATGAATCAGCATTTTATTTTACCTTAATGCATTTTTTCTTTATCATAATATAAAGAAATTGTTCTCATTACAGAAAAAAGTTATTTATTTATTTTTTTTATATATGTCAGAATTATTTAATTTCATTGTAATATCATTGTAATGATAATCAAATAAGAATAACCATTGATGATAATAATACTAATACTACTAATAATAATCATTATCCGATTTGATGTATGCATCATGTTTTATGTCAAAATCATAGATTAAGTTTTTATATATACATACATACATACATACATACATACATATATATATATATATATATATATATATATATATATATATATATATATATATATATATATATATATATATATCCCAGAATATATCAAGAATTAATGTAAACTTGCTAATATTTTTTGTCAATTTCATACCCCCAGTGGTCTGTATGACTAAAATTGTATATACTGTTATTGTGATATAAAATTACACACATTCTGCTTTGTATTTTCACAGTTTCTTTGTTGCAGTCCTTTCACAGCAGAGCAAATATAAACCGTATTTGTTACAGGGTGATGCATTTGGTATATAGTACTAGTAAGCATAATTTCATTCAGCAAAGCATTTCAAGATAATTATTTGTATTTTGCTGATTGACAAGAAAGCATGTTTGACTGTAGCCCTGATTTTACCCAAGATATGTCTGGACCTGAATGGTTTTTCTTTACACTCGACCATCCCCTGTTATACTGCTCACTGATCCAAGGATAATAAAGAGGAAACCTCTTGGAAAATTCCACCCGTGCTGCCGTTACCCAGCTGTGGCCTTTAACATGCGGCTGTACCTGTATCCCGTCTGCGTCACAGTGGTTTTCAGAGACGGTTTGTTGACAGTAGCAGACACGTCTGCACAGGGAGCCACAGGTGTGTGTGTATGAGCCCCTAAACCACACTGACCCCGTTCATGAGACCCCTGATGACCTGAGACACATGACAGTCAGTGACGGCCACAGGTGAGCTTGACCAGACTTCCCAGAATGCCCTGCTTACCAAAAATTCCCAGGTCATATTTTACCTTAAATTAACATGAAAAAAAGAAAATATATTTATAGAAATTATATTATATAAAAAAGACAATAGACAATACAGCATTTTATTGTTACATAATCATAGAGTTGACGTGGGATTTTTAACATATTTTTAACTTAATATTTCCATATGGCCTATTTAAAATCTTACAGTATTTTTTTTTAATTCATTTATTTTTGAATGCAGTATATAAATAAATAATAAAAACATAAATAATAAATAAAAAAAGTTTTTTAAAATAATTCATTACCATTCATTACTATTATGTGTAAGTAGTTTACAGTTTATTTTTTGTGTAGTGAGAACAAGATTATTTTGCATTACAGTAAGAGAATTAGAGAGAAATGTGATTAATTATTATAAATTTGTCACAATTATGGTAATTGGTAATATATGGTAGCACATTTTGGTAATGTTCTGAAATACGCTGTCTGTAACATTTCATACTGACTCTTGTGATATTTGACATTTCCAAAGCAGAACTCTTATTTGATAGTCTTCATTATTCTTATCAGTTATATTGGGTTAGATGAGTGTTTCTGAAATTTAAGAATCTCTCTTACACACACACACACACACACTCATATTCATATGATTGCAGCATGCCATTATTGTGCGCAATAATACGCCTCAGTGAATGACCAAGAGTGTACGTAAGAGGAGAGAAAGAGAGAACAAACGGGAAAGGTTAGAGGTTGACAGCGAATCTGCCGTCTGTCGCCTGCCAAGGTCTTGTAAGCAGCCGTCGTAGTGCGGCCCTGACTCATGTCCATTCCCATGGAGCTGTTATTCTGCTTGTCTAGTAATGTGAGAGTTGGGCTGGGACACGTGAGGACACACCTGAACTCCCAGACCACATAGACACCGTGTGTGTGTGTATGTGCGGTTACAGCAATGCCCGGCTAATAGCTGCCTCTTGGGTGTTCAGAGGCTTCTGCTGCTTCAGCAGCTCTTCCTCAGTTGATTTCTGTGTATTTTTAAACTCTGTTTACTTGGAGTTCGGTCTGGCCGGTGTCTGCAATGGTAGAGAGTCTACTATACCATTTATACGACAGAATCCATTTTTTATAGTCTGAAACTAAGCAGAAACTCTGTGTGTCAGACAAGCTCTTCCAGTGTCGACAGCTTCATTGAATGCGAGTGATTTAGATGTGATCATGCATTGTGTAATTGCAGGTTGCAGGTTACATGGTGTAGTAATATAGAATTATAGAGGTCACAGGTGTATGAATATCTCATGTTTTTACAACGGCTTTAAATACGGCTTATTGATTCAGTGTTTTGCTGCTTTGAGTGTTTTGTTTTGAATTCAAGTGTTTCATAATGTGAATGCATTGATGCATTTAGACTTATCATTCATCACACAATATTGTTATCTTTTGTTTTGAGTCCATCAAGTTCTAAATAAAAAGAGAAAGTATATTTCATTTGTAAAGATATTTCATTCATAATTTGTTTGGTTATTTAATTTTATCTAATACATTTTGAGTTTAATTTTAAACAGAAATACCTGTACATGACAGCATTATCAAAACTCTGTAAAAGTGACAGTGAATCACAAACAACATGATTACATGTTTACCCTGAATGTTTGATGTCAGTAGAAAATATGCCTGTTGCAATATGTTGTCTGTGCTTACGGGAGAAGAATATTTTTGTGTATACGTAACTGCACCACTACGCACCACTAAAGACTTTTGTTTTTACTCTCTTTCTTATTGACAAGACAATACGGCATTCTGTTGTTGCATAATCTGTATCTAAGAGCTGACCTGCCATTTATTTTTTTCTCTGTCACATTAAAATATTACAATCAATTTTTTTTAGCCCACATTTATTTTTATGAAGATTATCCATTTTATTTCTGATCATTAGAATTAAACAGGCTGTTCATATTTTTAATTTTTTTTAAATGTTTATTTATTGCCAGAATTTAGTTTTTTCTGACCATTTTCCATTCTATTTCTGATCAGTAGAATTAAATGGGCAGTTCTTTTTTTTTGTTTAGCCAACATTTAGATTTTTTTTATGACCATTTTCAATTCTATTTCTGATAATTTGAATTAAACAGGCATTCTTTTGCTACTGTGTAAATGGCCTCACATTGTGACAGATTCACGAGGTGTAAATGTTGGCAGTCATGTGGTTTTGTGTTCAGATATTTTCACCAATATCACGTCAGAAGGTTTTTGGAAGTTTTGGAACTTCAGAACATTATGTTTTAGCAGGAAAATTTGATTCCACAAGTCATTCACCTTTTAAATCTTATTTCATTCTGTAAGATGAATTATTGCTGGTTTTTCTGTCAGAGATTAATGCATCGGGGAAGAAAACTGGCAGGTAGCCGTCACACCCTGAGACAAAATCAACAGCAGCAGCGCAGAGATAATGACAGGATTCACTACAACACATTAACATGCCACAGCGTTCAATTTCCTTTGCATAATGTCTTTAAACCGCTCATTCAACTACACGTTCAAAAACGCTGATTCCTTCAAAGAGAGATGTAATGAAACATGCTGTTGAAATCATTTTAACTTTGAGTGCCACTTTTAAAGGCTCAGCTGACCAGCAGAGCGTCGATGCTCAGACAGATTTCGCTTTCCTTGGACATGACAACCTATTTTCACAAATATACAAGACTCAGCCGGAAGGACAGACGCAGGTAATCGCACGCGCTCAGTCGATCTTTCTCTCATTCGCAGTCTGTTGATGAATTAGGCTTGTTTAGTGCAAATCTACTGAGCCTTTGTACAAATCAGCATGGTACACGTTATGTTATCATTACTAACTTATTTAATATTCAGTACACATGCACAAAGTGTAAAACGAGAAGGGCATAACCTTACGAAAAAAAAAAAAGCAAATATTGCGGTTATTGCGACAGCCCTATTTTAAAGTGTTAATTTCAATCAAAAAAATTTATTTAAAAATCTGTCTTTCTATTATGATTATGCTGTAAATTAGATAAATGTATTTTTTTTTTTTTTATGTCTGTCAGTCTCTTCCTGTCTAAGTGGGCGGTTCTTGGCCAGAATATGCTGTACACTTCACCAGACTTAGTCTATAGTCAGTTGTCTGGCTTCACTTCCTAATCACTGGCCTTTCGTTCCCAGCTGGCCAGTTGGCATCCAGATCTCTGACTGGTGGAGCACGTCTCGTTTCCCTTCTTTCCCCTCCCAAGGTGTCCATGACCTTGGAAACGCCTTTGAAACCCAAGAATAAAAGAAAAGGGGACAAAAAGAAGCTAAACAAATAAAGCCATCTCATATTTGGCAGGGAACGGGAGTGATGTCATTCCCTGATCAGGAATACACGGGTATCTTGGCTCAGCGCCGCTGAACTGCAAAACCTTACGCTGTTGTTTAGCGAAACAGGAACGGACAGTATATCACTGCAGCAGTGGGTTGAAATGACTCATGCATGTTCATGCAGAATTGTCTGTGCTGATTTTTTAGGGAGACCCCAGATTGGCAAACCTTGGACTTGTATATAAAAGAATCGTTAATGGAATCAGTAAGAAAAGAATCGCTCAGTTCCCATGCATAGATGTGCTTGTCATGAGTGTGTGTGTGTTTGAGCTCTTCTGTCTCACACGGCTGTGATTGTGTGTTGATGAATAGTCTGTGTAGCGTTCAGAGGCCAGGCTGAACTACTGACCCTTCCTCATTGTGCTTTTCCTAATGACAAAGAGTCGTGGGGGGTTAATAGTTCCTCTTTTTAACATTCACTGCCTGTGAACACTCATCCTGATGTGGCGGGTCGAGGTGGGAGACTGGTGAGGGTAGCTTTACAATATTTTTTGGGATATGAGATTAGACGCAGTGCAAAACAGAATGCCTGCAATATACATTACCATTCAAAGTTACTAAGATTTTATATGTTTTTGAAAGATATTAATACTTTTATTCAGCAAGGATGCATTAAAATGATCAAAAGTGACAGTAAAGATGTTTATGATGTTACAAAAGATTTTATTTCAGAACGAGAATTGGATTTACTGCCAAGTATGCTTATACAAACACAAGAGATTTGTATTGGTGAAGCTTCCAGCATACAGAAAAACATAAAAAGGCAAAACAAGTGAAACAAAAATAAATTTTAAAATAATTAATAAACACATAAAATAATAAAATAAAATGTAAAATAAAATAAAATATGAAAAAGAAAATAAAATTAACAGAAATACTACAGTATCTGTATAACGTCCGTGTAAATTGTGAAAAATTCATGGCGTGTAAGTGAATTAGAATTAAGTTTATTGGCAAGTATGCTTACACACACATACAGCGATTTGTCTCTGTAAGGCTTCCAGTACACAGAATAATAAAAAAAGACACACAAAATGAATTTTTAATAAAAATAAAAAATATAAAATATGAAATTTATAATAAAAATAGAGAAATAATTAAATATAAAATGAAATCATTTAAACTAAATGCTGTTTGTTTGAAATTACTATCATCAAAGGATGTAAAAAAAAAAATAATATACACAAAAGTATGAAGCAGCGCGACACTGATAATAATCATAAATGTTTTTTGAGCCGCAAATCAGCATATTAGAATGATTTCTGAAAGATCCTTTGTCCCTGAAGACTGGAGTAATGATACTGAAAATTCAGCTTTGTATCCCAGGAATAAATTACATTTTACCATATATTCACATAGAAAACAGCCATTTTAAATTGTAATAATACATCACAATTTTACTGTTTTTACTGTATTTTATATCAAATAAATGCAGCTTTGGTGTGCATAAAGTCTTCTTTCAAAAACCCTAAACTTTTAGTGTATGAATGCATGGCGCAGTGCTTTTGAAAGGCTTCTCATTGCAGCGTTTGCTAGTTTACTGATGGATTATATGGTGTGAGGTGAGCCACATTTGTTTTCATTTAGCTCCACTAAAAGCGTCTGATCTGTGTCTTCCTGATGTCCAGTCATGCAGTTGTGCTGTTGTTCCCGTGACCCTCACTGATCCGCACTCCACGCTCTGCTTAATGGTCTGTGTTAATGATCCCGATCCTTCTACAGAAACAGCCTCAGAGCTCCTGGTACGTCTGTCCAGAAAAGTTTAGACGTTATCACAAAAAATGATTTCCCTATGCAGAAAACAATTAGGATTTTGCTTCCAGAGCCTGACTGTTGTCAAAACTGCGGTAATCTCAGTTCTTACTGTCACTCCTCATGGCTTATTGTGAGTGAATCCTTTAAATATGTTCTTAAAAGCAGGATTAAGATAATGTTAAACAAGACTAATAACTAGTTTTTCGTCTTTTAAAGGGATAGTTCACTTCAAAATGGCAAGTCTGTCATCATTTTCTCACCCTTATGTCATATTCACCCTTATGTCATTCCAAACCTGCAGGACTTTCTTTCTTCCGTTGAACACAAACAAATAATCTTTGCTGTCCTTCGAAGCTGCAATGTCCTGTTCATGAATGAATCGTGCATTAGAGTTGACTCTTTTGAATAAATCAGTTGATCCAGTTCAGAGAATCAGAAAATTCATCAGAACTTCTCCTTTGTGTTCCACGGAGATAAGAATCATATGGGTTTGGAATGACTTGAAAGTGAGTAAATGATGAATCCTTTAAGCTGCAGATATCTGCAAAACAATTCTGTCATGCCTTGCAAAACATCTTTTTAAGATGCACAGGAGATTTACATGAGATTTACAGGAGAGGTGTAGAGATGTTGTCCTTAGACATCGTCAGTACAGTAAGGTCATGTTTTGGAGTGGAATGATTTTCATCGAAGCCCTGAGACTCATAAATGTGACAGACCGCATTCAGCCTCGATGATAGCTTGAGGTTTTACCTCCCTGAGCTCCCGGAGCATCTGCCAAATCCTCAAAGAGCGGAGAATTTACAGACTTATTCTGTGTTTTCTGTGCTGATTTGAGGTTAAATAGAATTCCGTCCACATGCATGTATATATACACACACACACACACACACATAAATATTAATATAAAAGAAAAACGTATATGAAATATAAAAAATATTTTTTCTAAATTAAACTGTTCTGCCAGTGTTAGTTTTAATAAAATAAAAAAATGTGCATGTAGCGAAATCTCTAATGATAGACACTTTATACCATCAGAATTTCTATTATAAATATTATATTAATATAAAAGAAAAAGTTATTTATTTATTAGATTTAAATGTAATTTAAATGTATTAATTAAATATCAATTAACTAATTAATTATTTAATTATTTAATTAATTAATTAATTAATTAATTATTATTAAACATTTCTGCCAGTGTTAAGGCCTTCACACGGGACGCGCCAGTCGCGAGTGTCTAGTTAATTTTCAATGGGAGACATGCGACAAGCGGCAAAACGCGGGCGGTTTTGCTGGCGGCGCAGAGACGGAGCGCAAGCGGTGCTCGTGCACCCAAAATCCTGCCGCTTCCACGAGCACAGCGCATCGCGGCAGGCGCCGCCAAAGATATTTTATCTTTTTGTGAGCGGCAGCGGCAGCCGCGGCGGTTTCAACCAATCAGAAAACTGATTAACAACAACCAATTGTAACATTTGACTGAGCTCATGTCGGAGTGTTGAAACATGATGAAGATTGCTGTAAATGTGCTGGAATTCCCGGAGTTGTGTGATCTATCACAATCTCAGAGATATAACGTTAATATAGAAAAATAAAAAAATTAAAAAAATCCAGAGTGTGAGTGTACGGAGTTTGTTAGGCAAAATACAAATAGTCCTATGTGTAAAATCATCGTCTGTCTGATATGAAGATGCTAGTAGACGCTCCCATAAAATTATAAATAGCAAATAACACCAACACAAAACTTACGTTATGTTTTATTTAGTTTAGGAAATACAAATGTGATCAGTTGTTTGTAACTATGGTAACCCGAGACCGCGACGCGAGCACCGCCTCAGCTGCACAAACGCTTCCACTACGAGAGAAAGCGGCAGCCGCGCAGCGATTTCACCGCTTGCCGCGTCCCGTGTGAAATGGCCTTTAATGTTAAAAAAATAAAATAAATATGTATACGATTATTAAATAGGAAAACGGTTAAATAGAAATCTGTGAGATAGTTGTTATTATTATTATTATTATCCATAATAATTGCATTTTTAAGCTAGAGAACATTTTCTTCTTCTTTTTTATGCTGGTTTGGAATGTTTTATTGACATATAATGTGTGATTTTGCACTGTTTTGTAGATGTCCGTCTTTGTTAAGGTAGATTGGAGCTGTACTTGTATGGCTGTTGCCTATGTAAGAAACAGCTGCCTGCGTTTGTAGCCAAGATGGCCATGGAGTGGACTGATAGGTTTTATATATGCCTGAATTGTTATTTAGACTGATAGATTTACATGAACTTCTTGCTTTGTAAGAGAATAACTGTATTATATTTCAAAAGTAGCATGATACTGGAAATGGTGCTCTATTTAAAGAACAGCTGAGCTACTGAAAAATGTGGTTAGGTTACAGAGTTGTACATTCTTTCTCATATAAAGACATGAGGGTAAGGCTCCGCTCTGCGCTGGGATTCTTTTCCCATCCCAGTTGAAATAGAGCGTTTATGAAGAGAACTGGAACATGTCGTGCCCCTCCGTCTCTGAGCTCTTGGGGCTTCTGGGAAAGAGGCTCCAGACTGTGCTGAGCTGCTCTGACTTCAGATGTCTGTCTGCTTGTGGCATCCCGTCGCATGAGCTGCCTAATATGTTCCCATAGAGCATGTTTCAGTGACGTGCTCGTGGCTTTAATGTCTCTAGTGTATTACAGCTCTTTTCTGCTGGGTGAATTTGGCTCTCCTGCTCTTTGCCAAAATGTAGTGAGTATATGTGCACTTCAGATACGATGCCTTTGTCTAATAATTGAGCAGCAAATCAGCATATTAGAATGATTTCTGAAGGATCATGTGACACTAAAGATGATGCTGAACATTCAGCATTGCGTCACAGCAATAATTACATTTATTTAAAATAGAACCCTTTTCTTAATGCTCATAATATTTCACAATATTACCATTTTTACTGTATTATTTATTTATTGTGGATCTTAATTATTAACTGATTATTAAATTTGTAATTAGAAATTAGACTGTTTTACCTGACATTTCATACTAGGCAGCTCGCTAGGTTTTGGAGCAGTACACAAATGTCATGTTTGTATATTTTAAATAATAATAATGCTTTACTGGTTGTGGATCATGTAAAGTCTTGAGTTATGAAATGTGTATATAGTTGAAAGCACAAGTAAACATCAGCCTGAGTGTATTTGTGAATGGATGTGACTGCTGTGTCTGTTGTTGTGTTGTTAGTGACAGAGGCATCAGCCGTCTGAATGGATCTCTGTAGAGAGCTGTGAGTGAGTGTGTGAATGACAGGAAACTCTGTGTGTGTGTGGGTGTGGGTGTGTGTGTGATTGTGAGCCTGTGGTTCTATTGTGAGTTAAGTCTGATAGCATGCTGTGTGATCCAGACTCACATCACATCAATACAGCACTCTTTCACTTCCACTTTCTTTATTTCTTTCTTTGCATCTTCATCTTTCTTCTTTCTCTTCCTTTTCTTTTTCTTTTTCTTTCTCTTCCTCTTCCTCATATTCCACTTTTCCTTCTTCTCTTCTTTTGTTTCATTGCCCCTTCCTCTTTTTCTTTCCTTTTTCTCTATTTCTGTCTCCTCTTCATCTTTTTTCATCTTTTCTCTTTATTTTCCTCTTTTCTTTCTGCTTCTTTCTCCTCTCTTTGTCATTCTTTAAATTTTTTTCTCTTTCATTCTTTTCCCCTCTCTCACTTTCTTCATCTTCCACATCTTACTATATTTCTTCTTTCACTTAATTTTTCCACTTTCTTTTCAACTTTGTCATTAGTTTTCCTCATTTTCCCTCTTCTCATCTTGCTCTCGATTCCTCTTTTTCTTTCTCATCTCTGCCTCTCTCTTCTTCCTTTCTTTTCTTTTCCTCCTCCTCTTCTTTTTTCTTCCTCTTTCTCTTCTCTGCCTCTCACTTTCTTTTCCTCTTCCTCTTCATACCTCAAGATGGCGCCGCAAATGGCAGCTACTGTGCTTTGCTCTTCAGTGTTTGTACTGTTTTTGTTCGTTTTTCCTGTTTTTTGTTTCTCAAACACCATCAGTTTTACCAGGGATGATCTGCTGAACATTCGGCAGAACACACCACAGAATCTTTTACCGGTTTTTGATTATTCGGACGTTTTGCTGGACATTGTTGTTGGCGGAGCCGTAGCTCTGGTCAAACGCTTCAGGACGCGCAGACGGGGGAAGCGAGCCGGCGCGCTCGTGAAGCTCAGACAGCGTGGATTTAGAACGGCGTTGCCTAGCATCCATCTGGCGAATCTCCGCTCTCTACCCAACAAAACGGACGAACTCCTTCTGCTCTCCCGGACAAACAGGGACTTTTCAAACTCTGCTGCTCTGTGTTTCACGGAAACCTGGCTGAACGACGCCATTCCGGACAGCGCGTTACATCTTCCGAGCTTTCAGCTGTTTAGAGCGGATCGGGAGGCAGAATCAACGGGGAAATCACGCGGCGGCGGGACGTGCTTTTACATCAATGAGAGGTGGTGTACAGATGTAACTGTGTTAAAGAAGATGTGCTGTTCTGATCTAGAAACGCTCTTCATTAACTGCAAGCCTTTCTACTCGCCGCGGGAGATTCACTCGTTCATTCTCGTGAGTGTTTACATTTCTCCGCAAGCGCACGTGAGCTCAGCTTTACAGAAACTCGCTGATCTGATCACAGAGACTGAGCAACAACACCCGGACTCTGTTTTAATCATTCTAGGGGACTTTAATAAAGCAAATCTCTCCCGTGAACTGCCAAAATACAGACAGCATGTTACATGTCCCACCAGAGACAGTAATATATTGGATCACTGTTACACAGCGATAAAGGACGCATATCACTCTGTTCCACGAGCAGCTTTAGGACTCTCTGATCACTGTTTGGTTCATCTTATACCGACCTACAGGCAAAAACTCAAATCTGGAAAACCTGTATTAAGAACTGTTAAAAAATGGACTAATGAAACAGAGTGGGATTTACAAGCCTGTTTCGACCTTACTGATTGGACTGTTTTTGAATCTGCCGCAAATGATCTGGATGAGCTCACAGAGACTGTAACATCTTACATCAGTTTCTGTGAGGATATGTGCATTCCTACCAAGACTCATCAAACTTACAACAACGACAAACCATGGTTCACTGCAAAACTCAGACAGCTCCGTCAGGCCAAAGAAGATGCTTACAGAAAGGGGGATAAAGTCTTGTATAAACAGGCCAAATACACACTGGAAAAGGAGATCAGAGTGGCAAAGAGGAATTATTCCGGCAAGCTAAGGAAAAAATTCTCTTCCAGTGATTCTGCTTCAGTGTGGAAAGGTATGAAAGAAATCACCAGTTACAAGTCACCATCCCCCAGCACTCTGGAGAATCAACACCTGGCAGACGGCCTGAACGAGTTCTATTGCAGGTTTGAAAAAACACCCCACACCCGCCCTGAACACCTCTCCACACAACCATTCACACAACCATTCACACCTCCAGCAACCCCCGTCTCCCCCACACCTGCAATTCAGATCAGCGAAGATGAGGTGCGCCAGGTCTTCAGGAAGAACAAAAGAAGGAAAGCACCAGGCCCAGACGGTGTGTCACCAGCCTGCCTAAAAATCTGTGCTGACCAGCTGGCCCCCATCTTCACACAGATCTTCAACAGATCTCTGGAGCTGTGCGAAGTCCCCTCATGCTTCAAACGCTCCACCATCATCCCCGTCCCAAAGAAACCCAAAATTACTGGACTTAATGACTACAGACCTGTGGCTCTAACATCTGTGGTCATGAAGTCATTTGAAAGACTGGTTTTGGCTTATCTGAAGTCCTCCACTGGACCCTTACTGGACCCCCTGCAGTTTGCCTACAGAGCAAACAGGTCTGTGGATGATGCAGTCAACATGGGACTGCACTTCATCCTGCAGCATCTGGACAGACCAGGGACTTATGTGAGGATCCTGTTCGTAGACTT
Organism: Spinibarbus caldwelli; assembly: GCA_039654775.1. Lineage (NCBI taxonomy): Eukaryota > Metazoa > Chordata > Actinopteri > Cypriniformes > Cyprinidae > Spinibarbus > Spinibarbus caldwelli. Next base: position 3,200,826 of record CM077233.1, read on the forward strand.
CAGCTCCGCTTTTAACACCATCATCCCGGACACCCTTCAGAACAAACTAACTCAGCTCTCCGTCCCCACCTCCGTCTGTCAGTGGATCACCAGCTTCCTGACAGACAGGCAGCAGCTAGTGAGGCTGGGAAAATACACATCCAGCACTCGTACGATCAGCACTGGAGCTCCTCAGGGCTGTGTTCTCTCCCCACTGCTCTTCTCCCTGTACACTAACGACTGCACATCTAAAGACCCCTCTGTCAAGCTCCTGAAGTTTGCAGACGACACCACACTGATCGGCCTCATCCAGGACGGTGACGAGTCTGCCTACAGACAGGAGGTTAAGGAGCTGGCTGTCTGGTGCAGTCTTAACAACCTGGAGCTCAACACGCTCAAAACTGTGGAGATGATCGTGGACTTCAGGAGGAACCCCTCTGCACTCCCCCCACTCACCATCATGAACAGCACTGTGACTGCAGTGGAGTCATTCAGATTCCTGGGCACCACCATCTCCCAGGACCTGAAGTGGGACAATCACATAGACTCCATTGTGAAAAAGGCCCAGCAGAGGTTGTACTTCCTTCGCCAGCTAAGGAAGTTCAACCTGCCACAGGACTTGCTGAATCAGTTCTACTCCGCCATCATTGAATCCGTCCTCTGCACTTCAATAACTGTCTGGTTCAGCTCAGCTACCAAATCTGACCTCAGAAGACTACAGAGGGTAGTCCGGACTGCTGAGCGAATCATTGGTACAACCCTCCCCACTCTCCAAGAACTGTACTCATCCAGAGTGAGCAAAAGGGCTGGCAAAATCACTCTGGACCCCTCACATCCAGCTCACTCCCTCTTTGAACTGTTACCGTCTGGTCGACGCTACAGAGCTCTGAGCACCAGAACGACCAGACACAGGAACAGTTTCTTCCCTCAGGCAATCCATCTCATGAACACTTGACATTAAAAGTGGAACACACAACACTATTGTAAATTATTTATTCAACACACATACTTATTTTTTTCATTTCAGATTTGCACATATTGACCTGTACACCATAATTGTCTATATATTGTGTTTTTGCTATTTGTACATTGCCTATTTGTAAATTATTCTTTTATTATCTGTGCCCTGTCCTGTTGCTGTCTTTCTGTTGCACTGTAGAGCTTCTGTCACAAAAACAAATTCCTCGTATGTGTAAGCATACCTGGCCAATAAAGCTCATTCTGATTCTGATTCTGATTCTGATTCATCCTCCTCATTTTTCTCATTCTAATTGTATTCCATTTCTCTTCCTATACTTCTTTTTATTTCATTTTCCTCTTTTGTAACTCTGTTTTTCCATCACTGTTGATATGTGCCCCTGGCCTCCTTTATTTTCTTCTTTCTTTTTTCTCACCTCTTTCCTCTGTCCTTCTCATCCTCTTGTGTTGCATCTCTCTCTCTCTCTCTCTCTCTCTCTCTCTCTCTCTCTCTCTCTCTCTCTCTCTGTCTATCATTGCTGTTGTTCAGTATCTCCAGGGTTTCAGACACTCATTCAATTTCTCAGTCAGTCACCTTTGTAGATTTAACAAAGAGAATCTGCATTAATTATCGCCAGATTATCTGGCTGATCTCACACACACACATCATATTTGCACACATGTCCTGTACACATTGAGCAGAGCCCATGATCACAAAGGAATGCATTAACTGAAGTAAACGTGAGCTCTCCACAGGTCACTGATGAAACTCAAACACAGTCTGTGACTCAGGATCTTCTCCACAGGCGCTGTACTGTATGTGTGACAAGCCGAGCCACAGAGTCTGAATACTAAACGACTCTTTCTGTCTGAATAGAGCTCATCCCTCTCAAGGTTACGTCCCTTTGTTCTGTGTGTGTGTGTGTGTGTGTGTGTGAGGGGAGGTGAAACAGGGGCTGGTGGGCTTTTATTCTTTAGCATTTAGAGGCTTTAACAATGACGACTCGCATTCCTGAGGCCAGATTTATTTCACTCGCAGACTCACAGAAGCCAGAGATACACCCTCATATCTGATCTGAAGATATTCACCTCAGAATACACCAGGAGAACACACTAGGGCTGGAAAATATAGAAATATAAATAATATATAATATAAATACATAATCTGTATTACAATATATATATATAATAAATAATATATAATATAAATACATAATCTAGAAAGATATATAATATAATAAAAATAAATCTTGATATATCCAGTCTTTTGAGTGTATTTAAAATATATGTGATTTTGCACTGAAATGGCATGCATTTTACCCAGCCATCCATCTATCCATCTTTAGGTATTTATTTTTTTAATTGTACTTTTAAATAATCAGATAGATGTAATATTTAATGTAAAAATCTAGCTTAAAAAGGCTTGTTTTTGCACTGTTTTTCACTAAATGAACACGTAAAAGAGTGATATTTACTGAGATGTATGGTTTTGCTCTAAAATGGCTTAAATTATTTCATTTATTTATTTATTTTAGCTATCTATGATCTATGTATTTGTCTGTCTATTATTTGTTTATGTATTTTATTGTAATTTTAAGCAAACATCATTGTAGTCAAGTAGACTCAATAATATAAGAAGTCAAATGCAGTAAAAATACTGTAAATAAAGTAAAAATGTAGCTTAAAAAAATCTATTTTTGCACAGTTTTTCACTAAATGAACATGTGGAAGAGTAATGTTTACTGAGATATATGATTTTGCTCAAAATTGAACGATTTTAATTTTATTTATTTGTTTATTTATTAATCCATGATCTATTTAATTATCTGTCCATTTATTAGTTATGTATTTATTTTTTTATTGTCATTTTAATCAAACAGTCATTGTAGTCAGGAATACCCAAAATATTTAATGTAAGAAGTAAAATACAGTAAAAATCTTTCTTTAAAATATCAAGGCCTTCATTCAGGTTTTACTAAATGAACATGTGGAAGAGTGATATTTAATCATTTTTACATTTTATATGCACCAATATTAGATGTGTTTTGGTGGAGGTTTCACTATAAATAAAACTGCAACCTCTCCCTTATGCATTACGTCTATTAAACATCAGTTCTGGTCTAATCAGAGTCTTTATAAGTATAAGCAGACTATTATAATTAGAAGTCTCAGCCTGTATATTGGTTAGGAAAGTCTAGAGAGGTTGTAATCAGCTGTCCGTTCACCGGTATAATTAGTTAGGCCTGGTTTCATGGGTTAGAGTGCAGCTTAAATTGCCGGTCTGCTGCGTGCGGTTTGCTTTGGACCCAAAGAGCAAATGTAGGTTTGGTTAGTTTACTTTAGTGTCACTCAAACTGCCTTTCTCTCTACTTTTCTGTCTCTTCGCTTCAGTCTGTCTTCCCTTTAGTTTCTCGAAGGCCGTCTGTGGTCGACCTGGCATGATTCAGCCTGTCTCAGATGCTTTTCCAAAATCTAGTGTGCTGCCTACATAGGCAGCATTTTTAGGCATCACAAAGGTCAGTGTAATTACGTTTACTTTTAAGGTACCTTTTTTTTTTTTGCCTGAATTCAGATGTATGAATCGTTTGTTCATATAGGCTTTTTAACACTTCTTCTCAGTTGCTTTATTCTCCTCCGTGGGCTCTTTTTCTTGTGGCGTCCCTTGTTTTCCAGCCTGTGGTTGTAGGAAATGACAGAGCAGTCCTGATATCCGTCTAGCATGACATGAAGAGTACATTCTTCTGTCTGAAATATGCACTCTGTGTTGTGGTCTGTTGCTACAGAGAATGACTCACAAAAGATCTCTGTCCTCGACTCTTCAAATGTCAGGCTTGACTTCAGCATTGTTTTGTCTTAGTGAAAGAGGCTTGAAAGTCATTTGTCTGTTTTTGAGAGCTGCTTGATTCCCGCTATCACTCAAAACACATTGAGGCTTTCAGAACTATTATTTTTGACAAGTGTAGTTTGATCAATACAGCACTGCAATCATGCTAAAATACGACTCTTCACCTGCTTCTCATTAGGCTTGCTACGATAGACGGTGTTGGCGGTGATACCGGTGTTAAGCCGCAACACCAGTTATGTCACTTGCCAACCACGGTACCGTCCCTCACCGTCGTTTTGATTTTTTTTTTTATAGTAATAAAAATCATTTAGTTCAGTTAAAGAACAGACACTACAATTAAAACTGAACGCGGCAGCGCACCGAATGAATGACAGTCGCGCATCAAAGATCAGATTTCATTTATCACATGGAGAGAGTGAGTCGAGCTGACTGACAAGAAGAGTGAGGTGAAAAAGACAAGACCATGACGGATGAGTTTCAAAACGAAATGTAAAAGCGCCTGTTTTTTTAAAAAAAAATGTATTTTGAAAAGCCTGTTGACTTCTGCCATTAATCTAAGTGATATTGGAAGTTTTTTTTTTTTAACATTCGTTTCTCATTTATTTGGTTCCATAGTATTTGCTGATTTTTATTTTATTTACACTGTGTATTTTATTTTATTTTTTTCATTATTTTTAGTGCTGTCAATCGATTAAAAAATTTAATCGCGTTAATCACAGTCATGGACTGTGATTAATCATGATTAATCGCACATTTAAAATACTAGGATTTACCTGTAAATGTGTTGAAATGAAATGCATGACAAACTAGTTTAAGGAAACAGAACCTTTCACACTTCCGCCAGGTATGAGACATAATCCTTATTATTCTTTTATCATTATTCATTTGTTTTTATTCAGCCATCATCAGTCTTTATACTGGCAATAAAACGTTTACCAAGCCACATCGCTTCAATCCCAGTTTACATTTACCCAACTATTATCAAACGTATTTCTAAATAAATACAAAACATTTTCTTGCGACCTTACGTGAAGTATTATGACAAAATGCATTATGAAGAAGAATTGGACCTGTTCTGCAGGTGCGTTAGAGCTAATGTTAGCATCATGCTTCATTAGACAATTTATGAGATTAATAGTACACTTTTGCTCAGAACTCACTTCAAACTACCATCGAGTGTTTGTAATAACTTCCTTTTGCGATCACATGTGGAATTTGGTCGTTTATTGTTGTTAAAATATGCTATTTATAGCCTTTTATATCGCTGCACAAATTAGCATTTCAGATGTACACATTCATCTCAAGAAAATCACATACAAACCATATCCTATCGTAATCGTGTGTTTATTATCTTGTATAATCTATAGTGGGTGTTGTCATGTTTATTTCTGCTGTGTAAAAGCCTTAACATGTATGCTCGGCTGAAACTCACGTTGTTTGTGATGTTACAGCCGCCTCTCCGTTCTTAAGTTGCCAGGTATACATTCCAAGTACAATACATATTAGTAAAAGGATCTATTTTAATTTTCATTTGTCTATATACACTTTGGGCGGCCGCGGTACATTATAAAAGTAGCGCAAAAAAAAACCACAACCCGCGGCTCTGTAATTTTTCCCGCGACTGTATTTTCAAAATAACCTACTTGTGCCGCTACCATAGCAACACTGGTTCACTGTAGCCTCATCACACACTGATAGATAACCTTCCGCGCAGCGATGACGGGAAGAAGTTGGGGTCAATCCTTATCACATGATTAATTTGCGTTAAAAAAAATATTAACGCGTTAAAATTTTTTGATTAATCGCATGCGTTAACGCGTTAACGTTGACACCCCTAATTATTTTACATCAGGGTGTTTGCCGTCCGTGCCTCCAAACTTTCTTATTCGTTAAACGTTCTATGTTTCATAGCCTAATTATTTGTTCCTCATTATGATTTTTTGTATACCTATTTAAACTTTGTGTAAGTTATTTGTTATTTTATATTAGACATATAGCATTGTGTATTTTTATTTGTTTTGTTAATAAAAGTTCTATGCGTTGTATTTTGTTGTTGCTTGAATTGAATTCAAGCAATTGATGCCGAATTGCCGCTAATATAAAAGTTAAAGTAAAATGCATGCGGTGTTTTTACAAGCTATTTAAGCGAAGGAAAGTGAGGGAAAGAGGGAAAACTCAAACAAACCAAAAGCAAACAACAGCTTGACGCCGAATTTGAAAGTGAAAGTAAAACGCGCACGGTGCTTACAGGCTATTTAAAACAGAAGAAAAGCGAGGAAAAGAGGGAAAACTCAAATGACCCCCCCCCCCCACCCCCACACACACACACACACACACACACACACACACCCCGGTTGTCACACATCGATTAACCGGTGGGAAAATTTCCTCACCGTCACAACCCTACTTCTCAACACCTATTTTGCTCTTATCCGAATGAAAGTGGCAAAATTGTGTGCATGAGTGGTTTAAAGGTTTTTTTTTTTATGGGAGCCTGTTTCTGCCACGGAATAAAAAAAAGGTAATTACGACATTTTATCTCAAAATTCAGACTATGTTGAGTTGTGAGAAATAATTGAAGAATTCTGACTTTTTTCTTAGAATTCAGTTACATCTCGCAATTATGGCTTTTTTTCTCTGAATTCTGAGTTTACATCTTGCAATTTTAACCTTTTTCTTTGAATTCTGAATTTGCATCCTGACTTTTCATTTGCGAGTTAAAAAGTCACAGTTACTTTTTTATTATTATTTTTCTGTGGCAGAAAGAGACGTCCATAGTCTTTACTTCCAGCTGTAAAGGAAGATGTTGGTCTTTGTTGTCTCTCTGTCTCAAGGAAGGAAAGAGTGGTCGTAGAATTTATAGTTTGTTTTGCAAATGATTCGTGACACAAGTCTCTCTGTGCCAAGCCACCGATCATGAAGGATTTACAGCTGTTTGGGTAAGATGGTGTGAATTATAGCACAGTAGGTTTGGGCCAATAACATGAACACAGTCATGATTTCACCCTTACGCTGGTTTCATTCCAGCCTCTGTGGTCGAGTGGTTCCTCTCTTAAAAGAATTCGGTGACATTGCGTGTTCAGTGTTCACTGAATGCATATTGCACACAAACCTCAAGCTGCATGAGTCTGACCGGAAACAGTTGTGTGAAGGAATCACTGGATTTTCCAGCTTAGTTTTCCAGGTTAGTGTGGCATCAGACCATTAAAAGATAAACAGAGTGTCATTTAAGGCTGCAAGAAAATTTGATATGGCAGAACTGTAGCCTATCTCCTTCTTTTGTTTTTTAAGTTAGGTTAAATAATATCGAATAATTGGGATTACAAAGTCTCTTACAAATTGCAATAAAATTATTTCTTGTAATTTCTGTATTGTTTTCCATAAAGCAAATTAGGAACACAAACTCCTGTTCCATTATTTTTGCTTTTCTGCCACAAAACTGTATTTTAATGTATCTACCTTTTCAGATAAACTGAAATAGTTGATGCAATCCTGCTACATCCTACTGATGACACTGTATAATTTTATTTCTGTAATTTTTTTGTAATTCTTTCCTTCTTATTCCTATATTTTAAATGCTTTTAATTTGATTTTATTTGTTGTATAGTAAGTAACGGCAGCTTTGATTTTTAACATAACTATTTTAACACATTATTTTAACACATCAACTGCAGATTAAGATATGGTTATATAAAATTGGAATAAAAAATGCAAAATAATCTTTAAACAATATTTTTTTTAGATAACCACATGCTGATGAAGTCTTGTGACAACAGTCTAGCATTACACTGATTGCACTCTATCATTTTATTTCTGTAAATTTCCCCATTCTTATTTATTTCCTTCTTATTCCTATATTTTAAATAGTTTTTTTATTTGTATAACAAATTTTAAGTTTTCATTGTCATTTTCATTTTGTACATACATTTTAGGATTGTTTTTTTTAATGCAAAATACAATCAGATACCATTATGTTTGAAATGTGCAATGTAAATAATTCTTTGCAACATTGACACAGCTATTGAACTTAATTGAATCAACACTGAATTTCATAATAGATTCATTTTACAACATTAACACCGTCATTTTCCTGTTTATTACTGTGAAGCTGCTTTGAATCGCTCTGTATTCTATAAAGCACTATAGAAATATATAAACGGGACCTTGCCTAAACTCACTGCTAAAAGGCACTATGTTGAGATACTGTGCATGTCGGTCAGATGATCTCTTCTTGTCTAAGTGGGTGTTTTTGGCCAGGATAAACTTCAGCTCACACATTTCTTTAGCTGTGACCTCATCGGTCATCGTTCTCATCAGAGGTCACTCTGACCAGACGCTCGTGACCTCAGTGGGTGTTGAAAGAGAGCGGAGGTGTGACTCGGGCACGCTGACTTCCTGTTTTCTGGCGTTCCTCACTATTTAATTGCCTTTTCAAACACTAGACATCTTTGTTTTGCTCTTCATCAGTGGGAGAGAGTGAGTGGGAGAAGAGAGGAAGACAGTGAGGAAAAGACACTATGTTCACAATAATGTACTATCATACTGTGTGTTTCTGCAGTAAATAGTATGTGTACTTGCACTGAATGCATTGAATGTCCAGATGACTAAAATGCACAGTATGCAATAAAGAGCATTGTGTGAGATATTGTATCCCATAATGCAGTGTACTTAAATTGACCTTCCATCTCCATTGTGACAAATCAACTGGAAATGACCGCTGTGATTTAAAAGTCTATACACCGTGTGCCGAATTATTAGGCAAGCTGATATTCTGGTCATATTTTTTTCCAAGAACATTTTACCAATTCCAAACCACATCAGTTTTAAAGGAAAACACCATCGTTTTTCCATATTCCAATATGTTTTTCCCTCAACTTAGACGATTTAATACGTACCTCTCCCGTCTCAGTGCGTGCACTTAATCGCTCTAGCGCGTGGCGCCACTACGCTAGCGTTTAGCTTAGCACCATTCATTCCTTAGGATCCAAACAGGGATGAATTTAGAAGCTACCAAACACTTCCATGTTTTCCCTATTTAAAGACGGTTACATGAGTAGTTACACAAATAAGTATGGTGACACAAAATAAAACGGGGCAATTTTCTAAGCAGATAAAAAATGATAACTATAGTGTATGGCGGAAGAGCACTTCGCAGCACGTCGACCTCGGCGCAGTAATATTGGTTCTATTGATGGAAGTTAGAGGGAGAGGGAGAGGGGGAGTTTTCAAGAGTGATGATATTACTGCGCCGAGGTCGAAGTGCTGCGAGAAGAGAGAAGTACTCTTCCGCCATACATTATAGTTATCATTTTTTATCTGCTTAGAAAATCGCCACTGTTTATTTTGTGTCACCATACTTACTCGTGTAACTACTCATCTAAACGTCTTTAAATAGGGAAAACACGGAAGTGTTTGGTAGCTTCTAAATTCATCTTTGTTTGGATCCTAAGGAATGAATGGTGCTAAGCTAAACGCTAGCATAGTGGCGCCGCGCGCTAGAGCGATTAAGTGCACGCACTGAGACGGGAGAGGTACTTATCAACTGGTCTAAGATGAGGGAAAAACATATTGGAATATGGAAAAAGAGTGGCGTTTTCCTTTAATGATTACTATTGCCTTTAGCAATAGTAAATAATTGCTAGTTTTAATAATAAAACTACTAACGTTTTAGGAGCTCAAATTTAGTCCATCTCCTATCCTGAAAAGTCTGTCTTGCAGAGATTGACTAATATGAGCTCCTAAAACATACTGACAGATTCTGGAAGATCAATTCTTCAAACAGTGGTACAAGAGGATGTGGTGCTGGTCCTTCAAGAGTCACTCAAAACTTATCTGTCCACTTATTTGTCCATAAAGCCTATGAAAAATCAGTCTTAATGTATTTCACAACACTTCAGCATGTTGTTCTTATTATGTGAGGGTCATTTTTTAGGATTTTTTACCCAAGCAAAGTCCCTGAGAACCTGACACATTGCACTTGTGGAGACTCCGGGAAGGTTGCAGTTCTGGAAAATGATGGCGCTGGAGTCTAAATGGTTCCTGATGGTTTCACACCTAATTCTTCACCTTAATTCTTCATTCTTTTGCGGTTAACAAGTGTCTTTTCTTCTCCACCTGTTTTTTCTGACTATTTTTTCATTTCGCTGCCCAATGGTCATGCCCTAACTTTGTAAATTCTATTATTGCGTTAGTATTGCATCCTTCTCATGGGCATTTAATAATTTTTGACTTTTAGTCTGAGTTAAATCTCTTTTTTTGACTCATTTTATCTGTAAAAGAAAACCTGCCTAATAATTCGGCACACCTGAATATAAGGAGTTTTTGACTTCCAGCCTTCATGGACAATTATATATAATTTATAAATGATTAAATACAAAGTCAATAGTAGTTATTAAGACTTACATTTACATTTATGCATTTAGCAGACGCTTTTATCCAAAGCGACTTACATAGCATTCAAGTTACAGTTTTCACATTTTATCAGCTCTTGCTTTCCCTGGGAATCGAACCCATGATCTTGGCGTTGCTAGCGCCATGCGCTACTATTTGAGCTACAGGAAAGATTGATGTGGTTTGGAATTGGTAAAATGTTCTTGGAAAAAAATATGACCAGAATATCAACTTGCCTAATAATTCGGCACACGGTGTATTTTGATTTGTCGTTTAATCTGACTGCTGATTAAGGCATTTTCAAAATTGGATTCACATGTAATAAAATTAATTAATAAAAGTAATAAAATGTTAAATAAATTAAAGTAAAAAAAACTGCTATTTCTCTAGATAACTGCATGCTGGTCAGGGTTATTTTAGTATCGAGACACTATTATAGTTTTTAGAAATATTTTGAACGAATTTTCATATTTTCTGTTTTCTTTTTAATTTTAGTTAAAGTTTTAGTAATTTTATTGTATGTTTTTGTCATTAGTGTTATTTTTAAAATATATCAATAGTTTTTGTTAATATTTATTTCATTTTTAGTTGTGGTAATTTTAGTACATCAAATTAAGCTAAATGAATTGAATTGTATGAATTGAATATATGAATTGTATTTTAGTAATTTTATTGTTTTTGTCATTATTATTATTATTATTATTAAATATGTCTATATAGTTTTTATTAATTTTTAGTTATTTTAGTATGTCAAGTTAAACTAAATGATTGAATTGTATTTAATTTAATTTCATGTAGTTTATTTTTTCCCCAAGTAACAAAGTTTTAATTAACTATTGTTACCCAGAGGTCATGTGACCGAAATTGTAGCATACTACTGTTTGAAATGTTAGTTATTGCATAATCCATTTTTAAGTAGTGTATGAAAGTATTTCTCATTGTATTTTTTAAAAATAGTAGGCAGTATTCAGTATACACTGCACAGTGTTCACTAAGTTAGTAGTAAGCTAGTATTCCATTCAAATAGTAAATAGCAAATAGATGAGTTTCCCAGAAGCCTCTAGTTATTTCACCTAAAGTGGCACAAAACAATCCCAGCTCATCAGGTTTCTTTAAACATTAACAGCAAGAAAATAATAATAAAAAACAGTAAGATGGAGAAAAGAAAGACTGGAGAAGCAGTGTTTAATCAGTGCTGTGAATAGCGTGTAATGAAAATACATCTTAGACCCATTGTTGTGTATTATTATTGAGCTCTGCTAATTAGTTTTCATTTTCTTAATGGCGTTCAGGGTTTACGGTGAAAACCATTTGTGGATTTTACCACATTTTTAATCTAAACTCAATCTCAGTGGCTCTATTTGTTTTTATTAAGATGACTGAATCAATCTTTTGTTAGGAGAGTGTCAGTCAACTCATGTTAAGGCTAAACGTGCCTGTCAGTTTCACTGGGGCTGTTAACTTGATTATTTCAGATGTTTATCGACCTGTTAACAGTGTTTTCTGCTCTGTGAAGAAGCTGGGCGATATTTAGAGGATGTGCAATATATTTGCAATTATTTTACTGTCAATATGTGCAACAGCTAGTGCTAATTGGACATTTAAAACACGTTTTGTTGTTTGTGTGTGATCAGGAGAGCCATACCTACTCAGTGCCCAGCGTAGGTGTCCCGGCGGAGGGATGCAGGATCCCGCGAGTGTCCATCCGTTCCTGCCCGCAGACAAAGGCCTCAGACTCGGCCTGGCTAAAGGGGTCTCCATGTCCCTCCCATCATCCCCTCTCCTGCCCCGACAGACGTACGTGATGGCGGCTCGCCCGAGCAAGAAGTCTCCAGGTGGGATATTTATCATTTTATCCATTTAAAAGCATTGAAATGTCCGGACATCAGCAGTTTTTTTTTTTGGTGAGCGATGGGTTGCACTTGTTGGCAACAGCTGCTGTTCTGTAATTCAGTCTGGTTTTGCTAGCGGTGCAGAAATTACAAACTTGAACGGTGAAGTTTCGGAGTGAATCTCACAAGAACATGTCCAGGTCGCCCTGAAATGAAAAGAAAGAAATAAAGAGGTTATATTTGTATTTTAGGACCGTTTTTGGTCACACTTCACATGAGGGCCTTATGAATAATGCATTATAAAGGTATTCATAATAAATGTTGTAATGCATAATATATTTTATAAATAATTACAACCAAAGTTAAAATGCATTATATGTGCAGATTCCTGGAATTGGTTTCTTGTCATGTGTTTTAGTGCATTATATTTTTCTGTGTAATAATGAATAGATAAGCATTAAAAATTATTTTAACTGTGGTTACGATTATTAATGAGATCATACAGTCTATTATAAGGTGAATTACAAAGCATGTTGCCAAATGTTTTTTTGTTTTTTTTGCATTATGAAATTATTTCCTCCCAAATTCAAGTTTTTCTTTTTAGCTTTTATGTAATGCACAATATTCTCCATGTTATTCAATTCTTGTTACTGCAATACAGTAATTTTGTTACAATTATTATTATTTTTTTAAATCAGCATAAATTAAAGACAGTATATAAATAGATGTATTTAAATCTATTTATTATATTATATTAGATTTATATATTATAGATTTTTTGGTATCACAGTAATGAGAATATTTTTTTTTATATCTATGATCATGAAAATTGGTGGGAAAATGTGCTTAATTGTGCTAAAAATAAAAGAATTTGAGTTCATATTGAGGTTGGAGACTTGTTTTCTTCTGTTTCTGCATTTTAAAATGTTCATCCAGCTGTATTAATGTGTGTTCTTTCTTGTGCATTTGTTTAGTTTTGACTTTATATTTTTGTATGTAAGGTTGAAGTTCATTTGCATGTTGATTGAGTTAGTGTGTGTACGTACAAACACAAGTGTGTGTGTGTGTGTGTGTGTGCATGTAAACACAGTCTGAGGTGTTTTCCACCAACTCTGTGTTAAGGACAAGGCCATGAGCAGCTGAGATCTTCAAAGAGTTTGCCGCTTGTCTCTGGCTTTGTTTTTGGAGGATTTAGCACAGAGGATTGAAATCCTTTCAGTGGTCACTTTGGCCTCTCGTTCACATCTGCTCCTCATGCGTGTGGATTCAGCAGCTCTCTTTGAAAAGGGGATCGATGCTTTGAAGGCACCAGAAGCAGGCGATGCGCTTGAATGAATTTGCCCTTTGCACATTTCATTAGTCTGACAATTAAAGAAAGATAAATGTCCAAATGAGATCCCCCTGGAGTACCGGATCCTCAGGGAGGGATTTATTACAGACGTCAGAAACACGCGAGAAAATGTTGGTTGGGACAGTTACATGTAGTTTTAAATGAGCTAAAGCAAAACTCATATTTAATCGTTTTACTTTGCACTAAGGATCAAAAGTTTGGGGTCAGTAAGACTTTTTTGCAAAAAAAAAAAAAAAAAACTTTTATTAAGCAAGGATGCATTAAATTGATCAAAAGTGGCAGTAAAGACGTTTACAATGTTACAAAATATTTCTATTTCAAATAAATGCTGTTCTTTTGAACTTTCTATTCATCAAAGAATCAAGTTTCCACAAAAATATTGGGCAGCATAACTGTTTTCGACATTATAATACATAATCAGAAATGTTTGTTGAACAGCAAATCAGCATATTAGAATGATTTCTGAAGGATCATGTGACACTGTGTAATGATGCTGAAAATTCAGCTTTGATCACAGCAATAAATTACATTTTACAATATATTCTAATGGAAAACAGATATTTGAAATTGTAATATTATCACTTTTATTGTGTTTTTATCAAATAAATGCAGCCTTGGTGAGCAGAGACTTCTTTCAATAATGTAAAAAAAAGTATACCAACCCCAAACTTCTTAATGTAGTGTATTTTCACCAATATAACAACACATATACATAAACAGAGATATTTATCTTCATATGTTTTTACTAAAATATTTTCTTATATATAAAAAGACTATGCTGAATGTTTTTGAGTGATGATTAGGTTTTAAATAGTGAAAAATTGAATTTGAATAGATGAAAAATGCTTCAAAGAATAATTGATTCATTCAAGTTCGTTGGATTCTTTTCACAGAAATGAACTGAACATTTTTGTCATTCTAACCCATAATATTTCCATGCAGAGCCTTAGATGCTGACATGGCAATAAAAATTAATAACAACTACTACTAACTACTACTACTACTAACTCAAAATATTCCTTCAAATCACATGTTAGTCATGCATGACTTCTACCGCATGTCCTATTATAGCGTCAGTGTTTTTATCATGTAAACTGTTTATCTGTTCAAGCACAGGACTTTCTGGGAAAATCCTTACAGGGAGGAATTTAAAAATAACCAAAATTAGGTTCAGATGGACTTGATACTGCGACACCCCTGTTTAGATTGTGGAAGTAATAACATGGAAAATGTGCGAGTTATTGTCTTAAACTCTGGATGATAATGACCCAATGGACGTTAATCGGCTGTGCCGAAGGGAATCTTTGGGAATGGTTGTTGTTATTAGGAGCATCAAAGGCCGGCTGATGAGTTTCATGTGGACAGTGTGTGGTCATTGCAGACCACAGGAAAATGAGCTCCTTCAAAAATGAGCTCATCTCAAAAAGCACAGGTACTTGTTTGAAGTTAACTATTCTAGGCAAACTATTCATTTTAAAGGGGCCACATATGGTGTGAAAGGTGGAGGGGGTCTGTGTGTGTGTGTTTATGGGAGAGGATGTTCAGATTTTCACAAGGAGGTGTTGAACAGCAGGTCAGGGGGGCAGGAATCTCACCTCATTCTTTTTATGACTATTTTTCTCATGTTAGTAATATGAAGTAACAGATATGATGGAAATGATGTAGTGACATAAATGAAATCTGTCTTATATTTGAGGTTCTTCTTTGTCTAGAGTCCAGCTCTGCTCGCTCTGGACATTCATTAAGCAGCTTCATCAGGTGCATCGTGGGATGCTTTTAAACACTAATGAAGGAAGAATATGTGTGATGAGCACATTTAAGCAGAAACCTTCATATTAAAAGGTTTTTAAAATCACAGGAAACAAAAATTCATTCAGGTGTATTCAAACTTGATATTAATTGTTAACTCCAAAAATAAATAAATAAATACAAATAAAAGGCTATTCATGATTAATTATTTAGTTTTTTGACAACCGTAATGTATGTAAAATGAATAATAACAATAATAATAATAATAATAATAATAATGTATAATAATGTGTGTATACATTTTATGTAAATGTTCTTCCTTATGTATCTTTTTTTTTTAAATATTTATATTTTATATAATGTTATTTTATATATCCTTTGACATGTTTTAGTTCTGTCAGTACATTATTTTATATACATACATATATATACATATATATATATATATATATATATATATATATATATATATATATATATATATGCACACACATATGAATGATAATAATATATATTCATGTAATCATGGTTTATGATCTTACATTTTGTGGAGTTTAAAAAAAAAAGATAAACCATTGTTAATTTGTGTTAATATTTTGTTTTGTTGATAATGTGTGTGTGTGTATACAGTATATGACAGACCTAATAAACTTATTTGATTTGTTTGCAGATGTATTTAATGGCTAAAAGTACTGTGGTTACTCTTATGATTAAGAACTAGTCAATTTGAATGACATATTCAGGATTTTTTTTAAATTGTTTTGTAAATGAGATTAAATGAGTAAAAGTAAATGAGACATTGCATGTTCACCAGACTACCACTTTTGATGCATGCCGAATTATCTGCCCCAAAACATTACTTCAAACAAGCTGTAAGATGGATCTCAGTCAGAATAGTGTAGATAGTTGAAAGCATATTTTCCGGTACTGTGAAAAACACTGCACAGAAACCGCAGCTCAATCCAACACTCAACCTCTGTTATCTTGTACACACTGGGAGGTGCAGTGATATGAGTTCAGCCAAACTCAGAGCATAAATGCTTTCAAATAGACTCTGATTTCAGCGTCGCACTCAGAGCTTCATTACCTCAGTCCTGCAGCTCATTTCCTCACTGCTGAAGTAATAACGTTGAACTGTGGCGGCCTCCTTTTAAGCTAAACCGCTATTTCCCCAAACCGGCGGGTTATTGATCCTATTAAAGCCATATCACATGAGGCTGGCACATATTATGTGCTGCTTTCATCAGAAGAGAGCCACACGTGTTCCACCTCGTCCTCTTTGCCTCCTTACTGACCTCTGCTGGAGTGTTTGTGTCATTACCTCTCAAGGTCGAAGGTCAGGAATACTTTTCCTCCTGGTCCAGTCCATGTTGAATTCGTTTGAGTAACAGCGAGGCTTTCCAGTGATATAGTGTGTTGGAGGAGGATGGTGTTAGCAGATGTTGAGAAGGTCTTCAGAGAGATGGGAGATGTAGTAGCTCTCAAGATGTCGGGTTGCTTGAAGATTTGTTTAGTGCCTCAAGATACACTTTTCAGCTTTTAAGCTTTACAGTTTATATTAATAAAGCGTGTTTGACTGTTTTAAAGCAGATCTGATTCAAAGTGTTTAAGGTGTGTGTTTGTGGCTGTTTATGTGATTTTTAATGTGTGTCACAGAAATGTTGTAATCACTGCTCTATACTGTAATCAAGAGCAATAATCTGAGTCTCAGTTCTGAAGCACCAAGTTCCTTCTGGCACTCCGACTTTCACACTTAAACCATCTGTCTAGCTGTTAGTCCATTTAACATGTCTTACATGCGTTCAGCTAGCGTTTGAGACAGATCCAGAAATGCATTACCATCTGGCCATCACAATTACTAAAACAGACGTACATTAGAGAGATGTATAAGGAGGCACATTCCTATGATTATATTCCTGCACGTATTATTGATCTATTTTCAGTTTGTGTACACACACACACATATATATATTATGCTATGTTTTATTAAAAGTATAATATTTATTTATTATTGTTAGATTTTGTATTTTATATTATGTTTTTATACAAATATCTGTCTGTCTGTCTGTCTGTCTGTCTGTCTGTCTATCTGTCTATATGTCTGTCTGTCTCTCTCTCTGTCTCTCTGTCTCTCTATCTATCTATCTATCTATCTATCTATCTATCTATCTATCTATCTATCTGTCTATCTGTCTATATGTCTGTCTGTCTGTATGTCTGTCTCTGTCTCTCTCTCTGTCTCTCTGTCTATCTATCTGTCTGTCTGTCTGTCTGTCTCATTTATAAGTTGTTTTATTGGCTAAAATTTTAATTTATTAAAGATGACAATAAAATTACTTTACATTTTTTAGCATAATATCACAATTAATTGAACACTGGTGAATTTTAAATAATTTCTGTACTTTGAGTGGAGATACGTTTTTGTTGTGTCTCCAGGTGCTACAATAAAAATTTATCTATTTTTTACTTATTCTTTTCAAAATATGTCAAACAAAACATCATTTATCCCTTTTTTAAAAACCCATTAACTAATTAACTGACTAACTAACTAATAAAAAAAGAGAAACATTTAAAATGTGCTGGAAGTGTTCAAAAAGTACTCATGTACACACACACTGAAATCACCAAGTTTTATTACAACAAAAAAAATATTGGTTGGGTGACTTACAACACGTTGTCTACTAACAAGTACTACATGTTCAATTAAAGTTTTATAAAATGATCAACCTCACATTTCAGTTTTTAAATCATTTTTAAGAAAAGGATGAGTCAAAATGATAAATTATAGGCTCCATGAACAATTTTACATAGGCTACCTTATTATCTGAAGTGTTGAGATTTCTAGAATGCACATTAGCTTGTTTTCCATTTGCTGATTAAGATTTACAGCAAAGATTTGGTCCAATTTTCACATTGGTCTGAATAAAAACGGCAGACAGACTGAATGAAAATGTAACTCCACTGTCTGACAGCAGGTGGTGCTTATGGAACATCAGAAATAATTATCATTTAATAATTATTTTTTAATTTATAAAGTAATTATTTTTAATCAGCAGTAAGCTGATTAAAAATCTGCAAATAATCATTTCCTCATGATTCGATCATCTCTTTTATACCCTTTTATAGAAATGCCATCTTAAATTGCAGCACAAGTGAACATTTTTGAACGTTTCAGAGTTCAGAAGGTTCTGCAGAACCAGACTGATCTGGCTGATTACATGTTGGATTGGAGCTCACTTTGGCATCGGTGGCGTTGGTGTGACATCGACCGGCCAACGCAATAAAACAGCCTCAGAGCAGATCTGGAAGACAGCTTCCTCTGTTCAGTATTTCACTTCACAAAAGTGAACTTCCATCTGTGGACATCACTTCAGTCTGAATACGTGATTCACAGACGGCTGATATTTCAGAGTAAAGAGCAGTATTGTCACGCTGCTCTCTTTCTTCCGTGGCTTTTGTTGTCCGTACAGAAGATCTTGTGTCTGGGGAGAACGGCTCAAATGTGAGCGTGTCATGAGGTCTTTGACTTCGCTCCATGTCTTTTAAAGTCTGTGGATCTACCCACATGTGCACAAAAGTCGAGTTGCAGAAGAAAAAAAATCTCTTTTTTAAAATGTATATTTCGTTTTTAATATATTAAAAAAAAAAATATATATATATATATATATATATATATATATATATATATATATATATATATATGCAGTGCCCTCCATAAGTATTGGAACAGTAAAGACAAAATTGCTTTCTCTGCTGTGGAGTCAAGACATTTGCAAATATGATTAAAAGATGAATATGAGACAAAACTACAGAATGTCACATTTTATTATTAGGTCTTTCGACATACGTTTTACCAAATAAAAAGGACAGCACGTTTAGAGTTCATCCCACTATTTGATGTGAGCATAAGTATTGGAACAGTTGAATTTAAGGCAGATGTAAAAGATTAAAAGCTAATATTTTGTTGCAGATCCCTTGCATGCAATCAGAGCAGTGAGTCTGTGACCCATAGACATCACCAGACTCTTGGTCTTACGCTTTGAAATGCTTTTTCCCAGCCTTTAATGCAGCCAATTCCAATTGTTGCTTGTTTTGGGGAGTTTCTGTCTTTGGTCTCCTCTTCAGCTGGTGAAATTAATGTTCAATCGGATTTAAATCTGGAGATTGATTCGGGCAATCTAAGACTTTACATTCCTTTGCCCTGATAAACTCCTAGACTGAACTGGCAGGGTGTTTTGTGTCATTGTCCTGATGCAATACGAAGCACTTCCAAATGAATCTGGTGGCATTTTCTTGAATATTGGTAGGCAAGATGGTTTTGTACCCTTCCAAATCCATTCTGCTACTGTCATCATACATTAAGTCATCAGTAAAGTTGAGAGGGCCTGTTCCAGAGACAGCCATACATGCCCATGCCATGACACCACCTCCACCAAGCTTTACAGATGAGGTTGTATGCTTGAGATCATTTGCAGTTCCCTTTTTTTCTCCACTTTTGCTTTCCAATCACTTAGATAAAGGTTCATCTTTGTCTCAGTGGTCCATAAACTCAGTTCCAAAACTCTACTGGCTCACCCAGTAGAGCATCACCCCAGCTTTCTGGAAGTTGTTGGTGATTTTACAGACACGTCTTTTAGGGTTAATTTTCACAGCATTTATGATTTATCGGTCATCAACTACTGTTGTTTTCTCAGCCGATCAGGTAGTTGTTGGTTGCTGGTGTCGCTGGTGGTTTCCAAACTCTTGATTTCTCCATGCCCTTTGTTTTTGCTATAGCTCTAATTGACTTCCTCTTTTCTTTTAGCATCCAAATTGCTTGCTTTTCTTTCAGAGTCAGCTCCCTCATCTTCATCCTGGTTTGTGTGTGTCATCATTGAATGCAAGATTCAGAATGCAGAAGCAATGGATATAACTGATAAGACACATTCCCTGCTTTTAATATCTGAAGAATTAATGCAACAGAACACAGCTGATCACTTAGAAAGACCTGTGAGGAAACTGTTCCAATACGTATGCTCACATCAAATAGTGGGATGAACTCTAAAAGTGCTGTCTTTTTTTTTTTTTTTTTGGTAAAACATGTATGTGTCGAAAGACCTAATAATAAAATGTGACATTCTGTAGTTTTGTCTCATATTTATCTTTTAATCATATTTGCAAATGTCTTGACTCCACAGCAGAGAAAGCAATTGTGTCTTTACTGTTCCAATACTTATGGAGGGATTTGTGTGTGTGTGTATATGATTTATCCAATTTTTTTTTCAATGAGGTCATTTCAATGCATTATGGAATGTAAAAATCTTTCATTGTCTCCATAAAAGAATTGATTTTAAAAAAAGTTTAATATTTATATATTTTAATATATATATATATATATATATATATATATATATATATATATATATATATATATATATATAAAATGATTACAATTAATATACAAAATCAAAACACACACACACACACACACACACACATACACACACACACACACCTTCTGCTCACCAAGTCTGCATTTACTTGATCCAAAATACAGCAAAATCAGTAATACTGTGAAATATTTTTACTATTTAAAATAACTGCTTTCTGTTTGAATATATTTTAAAATGTATTTTTTAAAATGGTCATATCTAAAGTATGTGTTTATGTGTGTGTGTGTGTGTGTGTGTGTGTGTGTGTGTGTGTGTGTGTATTTTCTCTGAAATCATTGTAGTGCATTGTGGGACTGCCTTCTTGATTGGATGTGGCCAGCAGAAGGTATCTTAGGAAGCTAGGAAGCTGTATCATTATGACTGTGATCAGTGATTTGTTTTTTTCCTCTCTCTATCTCTCATTTATATTCTTTGGCTCTTTATTTGCATGCATCTCAGATGTGCTGTTGGATCTCAGACTGAGTTGATACCTGTTTGTGCTCTCCACCAGAGAGATGAGACTCATGCATTTTGATCACAGAGGTGTGTGTGTGTGTGTATTTATTCTCTCTCCCCTGAAGCCAAAACTTGTACAAGAATTATGTGGAAGGAAATACATGAGTGGGCATTCAGCGAAAGTCTGTGTGCTGTTCATATATATTTGATCTTGACTAGGGATGTCACTATATCCAAATTTCATTAGTTAACCCTGACATTTGTGATTAGCATGCCCTGACATTTGTGATTTTTTTCAGTTGCTTATAAAAATATAAATGGCTAAAGTCTAATAACACTGTAAACAGCACAAACTGGGCTACAATAATATGTTAGCAGCATTTATGTACATGATTGTGTTTTTGAGAAAGCAACGTTTATGCGTGGTTAGTGAAAAACTAAAATTTTGAAGTCACTGAAATAAGGCCATAAAACACATACAGAACATTTGTTTACAAGACTTTTGAGAACTGGATCTAGCAGTGGGATTTTCAATTCAACAGCAAAACCAATACATTGATTTCTCACCTCCACTGACACCAAATGTAAAAAGGGTTGTTTTATTTACATGCATACCATATGAATTACAGTACCAATAGAAATGGACTTCTGTGTCATGTGTACTTTCAACATTTGTTTGCATTGCACTGCAGGTGTCCATAGATGGCAGTGTACATCACTATGAGTTAGTATGAGCTGAAGAGAGAGTGTGTGTGTGTCAAGATCTGGACACACTCACATATTAACTATCTCTGTGTGTGTGTCAGTAGAGATGCTTTAAAGGCTACTTCCCCTAACATTTCCCCTAATATTATGTTCGTTATGTAGTATACCATATTGATGGTAAAAATCAGTCTTTACTTTGTTAAAGTAACATAATTTGCTTTTCTAAACTAATACAACCCCAAAATGTATTTGGACACTTCAGTCACATTTGGGTTTTATGCATGCATTTATTTAATTTTATTTATTCTATGTAATTAATCTGTTTATTTTTTTATCTGTATATTTACTGTCGTTTATATAATATTATAGTTTTTGTTTACATTTTGAATAAGATTTTTTTTATATATATATATAATTTTTTTTTTTAATTTTAGTTTTAGCAATTTTGTTGTTTATTTATTTATTAAACATTTATGTAGTTTTTTAATCAAATTTTAGTTTATTTTATTTAAATTTAAACTAACAAAAAAATTTTAAATGTTTTCCTGGAAACTAGCAGAATTAAAATTTTAAAATTTTATTTTATTTTATTTTATTTTATTTCAGTTAGTTTATTTTATTTCAAGTAATTATTGTTTTTAGGGTTTATTTTTATTTTTTAGATTTTATTTAATAATAATAACCCTACTGAGAAGCAGAAGACCTCAGCAGACTTCTCCATTTGCTCTCCATTTAATCTCATTACCATCTAGGAGAAACTGTTGAGGATTTTTTTATTGATTGGATGTTGAATAGTGAGTGTTGCATATCAGAATTGAAGATTTGTGTTGTCATCTGAAAAGAAAGATAAAGCAAGCAATTGCATTTAGATAAAAGATTATGAAGACAGTTTTTCTCACTGCATCATAATGTTCACAATAAGAACAGCAGTGTCTGCATGCAGAAAGTAAATAGCATCAGTTATGATTTGATGTTGACTTTTAACACCTTCACTTGAATCATTACTTCATGAGTTGAAGACATGTAGCTCTGATTTATGTCTGTCTTTACGCACATCGTCGTTTCATTTGTCATCTGTGAGTGCTGTGTTTGCTTCCTGGAGGTCAAACTGATGCAGGTGCAGAGCGGAGATGAATCTCTGTAACGGCGCTGAAGCCTGATGGATGTCTCTGCTAGATTTAAGGGCTCCCGTCGCCAGCGGCTGCTCTTTACTCCATGACTTTATTTGGTCAGATCTTACACGGGCCGCCGGGGTCTTTGATCTCACCAGGGTTTTCCATGATAAACAGAGGAACGTACTTAAACCTACAAGCTTTATGGGGGTCGAGCAGGATTTGAAGGGCGCTTTCTTTTATACGCTCAACCAAGAGGAATTTCAGGATGGCACGACCTTTTGTGTGTCAGATGCCTTTCATCTCAAACCTGAGGCTGTTTTCTTACACATTTTGGATAAAATTTGCTGTGTATTTGTGTAATCGACATTAGTATTGCTGTAATTAGGCTTTTAGTGGCAGCTGTTAAACAATGCAGGTAAGAAGTGAAATGAAAAATGACCCAATTTGCTTTCTTAATATGTGTTTCTGGTCGTATTATGCTTGATTTATCTGTGCGTGTTGTCCTAAAAAATGCTTATTAAAATACACTTATGCTTATTAAAAAAAAAAATGCTTATTAAAATATTAACTCATACACTACCATTAAAAAGTTTGGTATGGTTTTTTTTATTTTTTTTTATTTTTTTTAATTATTTAGTTATATTTAATATTAATATATATTTATATTTATTTTATATTTCTACTTCTGTTCTAAATGTTATTATTTTATAATATATTAATGTAATATTATTAAAATAATGTACTATTTATTTGTTTATTTATTTATTTATTTATTTATTTATTTATGTAAACTCTCTATTCATGAGAAAACTCCTGAAAGGAAATGTGTCAGTTTCTGAAAAGCAATATTAGAATGAACACTGAATGATGCTGACAATTCAGATTTGATCAGAGCAATAAATTACATTTACAATATATTTGCATAGAATTTAAATTGTAATAATATTTCACAATTTTTATTGTATTTTTGATCAAATAAGAGCAGACTTGGTGAGCAGAAGAGACTTTTTTCAAAAACATTTGATCTCAAACTTTTGAACGGTAGTTTATTTTTCCTCTCCAATCAGCTGACTCTATTTTGGTATGTAACTTTTCATGATCCAGTCAATTATTAATTGATAAAATCAAGTCCGAGCATACATGTATTATTCTGCTTCACATTATGTAAGTAAAATTGTTTGGGAATGCCGTTTCATGTCTTTAAATTGAGTTTGAGGCCCTTGTAGAGGAAGCACAGTATTTTTTTCATGTGTGCATGGACAAGAGAACCAGATTTGGGGAGAGAAACGCACACGTTATCATACAGAGATCTCACACCCGTGTCCTAAGAGTTAAATAGCGCTGGTTTCCTGCTGTAGTTTACATTCCCGGAGCTGTGGAGATTGCTGCTGCAGCTGGCATGGGCAGCCTGAGTTCACCGCTCTTTACCCTCACATAAGACAGGCGCCAGATCGGTCACTGATTGAGGTCTGATTGATTACACACGTCTCTTTGTTTCTCTTTCTGTTCTGAAGGACCCGTTAGAAAGCCCAAGTATGTGGAGAGTCCTCGTGTTCCTGGAGATGCCATCACGTCGTCGCTGAGGAAGGTTCCTGACGGTGCCACCGGTGAGTGACGACACATGCTGTTATTCACTTCAGAGACGTGTGTTTGCTGGGAGAATCAAGTTTTTTTGTTTGTTTTCATTGGTTAGAGTAGAATATTGCTGAAGTCATCAGGGTTCCCACAGTCACAGATGACCAGGAAATAGTCATGAGTCAATGAAGAATTGAACGTAAATTTCTGTAGTAAATATACATATTTCTAGTTATGCTCAGATCTAAAATGTTCCATTATCTATTCTAAATATTATAATATTATTTATTTTTATTGTATATATTACTACTGCTAATAATAATAAATGTAAATATAAATTATGTTTTACATTTTATGTTTTATATTTATTTATAAAATAATCAAAATATTATATTTTCATATTTTTTGACTGTTGGATAAAATTGTAAATTCTAAAAATGTCACATTACAAAAGTAAAATTGGTACAATTTATTGGTACAATTATTATTATTAAAAATCAAAATTTTACATTTTTATAGTTTTGAGTGAAAACAAAAGTAAAATTGGTGCAATCTATTCTAAATATAATTAAAATATTCTAGTATTTATTATATTATGTAATATACTATTATTATTATGATAATTATTATTATTATTTAAAGGTGTCTTCGGATGCAAAATTCACTTTTCAAGTTGTTTGAACATAAATGTGTGTTGGAAGTGTGTGTACACATCCACCCTATAATGATAAAAATCCACCCAGTGTTTTTTTTTTTAATCCGTATTTTAAAATCCCCTTTCTCAAATCAGGCTGTTCTGAGGTTCCTGTCAGAATGACGTAGTTCTGCACAGACCCCTCCCACGATAGTTGATTGACAAGGCCGTCTTACCTTAGACCCGCCCTGAGTGAGCTGAGAGAACTGTCCGCCATTGAGTCGACTCCGGTGCAGGGGAAGACAAGAACATCTCCGATTGAGCGATTTGAGGTGTTTTGTTGTTGGATGTAATAATGAATATAGCAGTCGTCATTTACTCCTGACATCTGAGCCGCTGAAGATGCAGAGGTTTAACGTTACTTTCGTTTTGAAGTGAATGCGCCGATCCCGATCTGCCTAAATGCATCTATGTTTGCGCGAATCATTCGTAATCCAGCCTCACCTACAGAAGAAGTGAGTATAAGGTTTTTTTTATGAATCTTTGCAAATCACCTTTCCTAATAATGTACTAGTTAGCCAGTTTCGCTGCTAAAGTAAACAGTACTGCTCGTCACCCCACGGAAGAGAGGGGCGGGGTCAGCAGAGCTCATTAGCATTTAAAGGGACATGGACTATAATGGCTTGCTAAAAACACAGCTGATTTTGACAGGTTTAAAAATGTGTTTTTTACACTACCATTGAGAAATTTTAACCAAAGTATGTTATAGACTTTTAATTAAGACCCTAAAGAATCATATCAACTTGTACAAAATGGGCATCCGATGACCCCTTTAAAAAAATCTAAATATTACATTTTTTAAATATCCTTAATATATTTTAAAGTATCTTTAGCATTTTTTGCATTACATTTGCTATCATTAAATTATTTTATTGCTATGAGCACAATATTGGCCACCCTGATGTCTAAATATCTCTTTTGGCGAAATCCTTATGCTGTAAACACACAGCTCTGGGACACTTATGGAAATTCATTGGTCAAAAACATGGGAACCCATTTATATATTTACTCAAGATGTTTTCTATGGAAATTTCATGTTCGTATCTGTGTTTTTATGTTAAATTATGCATGTAAGCAAAGCAGCATATGCGTCATTAAATTAGATTCATGCATTTTGAATTCAGATAATTGCATATGTGTGTATGTGCAGTATAAACTCACTGTATATAACAGAAAGTGTGTGTGCATGCACGTGTGTTGTCAGTAGTGTGTAGTGCAGTTTCTGTCCTGGGCTGCTGTAGGGTTGGCAGTGTTGTGTGTATCTTTAGCTGCGTATCACTGGACACTGGACTGTGCTGGTCACAGCAGTGCGTGAGACATCAGAGCTTTCCAAACAGCTGTGTGCAGCAGGGTGGCGCCAGTCGAATGCCAGCTGTCTGTGGCACAGCACTGTATCGCTCTGCTCACATGACGTCAGAGACGGGTGACTCTGCAGGAGTGACAGCTGATGCTTATGAACTGTAAAGTTCTTTTGCTGTGGTGCTGTAGATTCATACTGATGTCTCACAACTAGTCATGCGCTGACAATTTTTAGACATTTTCCTTTCGGCTGAAATGGTTTTGGAGAGCCAAAATCATTGATGAAAAAAGTGATTTTTAACTAGCACTTCTCCGGTTTATCGTTTGAATCAATCTATTAATAGCAGCATCATTAATATAATATTATTAAAATAATCTAAATATTATTATATATTTTATAAAATTTTGAATGACTATTGGGTGCATTTTAGCTATGTTTTTTGAATTACATTTGCTATCATTAAGTGTAATTATAAATATATGAATAATTAATAATTTATTATTAGTATTATTATTATTATTGTTATAAAAATCTAAATATTATTTTTTTTTTTATCAAAGTTTGAAGGAATATTGGGTAAAATTACTTCATTTAAATTTAGCAGTTTTTTGCATTACATTTGCTATCATTAAAATGAATGGCTAAATGAGTTTTAGTAATTATAGGCATAGAATTAATATTATTGGCCACACTGATCTCTAAATATAAATATTTTTTTCTAATTCTTTCTAAATATGTGCAATTTGTAGTGTTTCTATGCAATTTATTTGATTGCTAATGATGAAATAAATTCGATTAATTAATTGATTATTAAATAAACATTATTTTAGTCTTTTTTTTTTTCAATGAAATGAAAACTTTAAGTTCGATTTCTGTGTTTCGTTAAAAAATTAATTTTGGTGTATCACAACACACAATTTGGTTTGATTTAGTAGGTGAATTACTCAATTTTGTTTTTTGTAAGTCAAGTGTCAAAAAAGAGAATTACGCTAAATATCATTTTCAGTGCACACTGGAAATCAAGCTCATTTTGCAAACTAAATTTTTTCTTAGGCAAATAGTTGGTGACATTCTGAACGTGCTCTTTGTATTGGTTAGTAATTGTAAGTGAAATGCTTTAGATTTGTGTGAATAGTTCAGGATGTTGATGTAGGACCAGTATAATCTGGCCTGGTTTTTAGCTGGTTTATTTACTGCATATCTGTCATATCTCAATGACACACCCCAGTTAGCTCAGCTTTACCTCCACACACACATATACAGGTCAACACTGTTTACATGGGGGTCTGTCACATGTTATTTTAACCCTGAGAGAGTTTATATATAGCATCTCCACACATTCCCATAGGCTCCAGTGTAACATCGCCTTCGAGTCATGTTGAAATGATCATATTCATGAGACGAACTCAAGGTTTTCTGTCAGCCATGACTTTCCCAGTTAAGTATGTGTCAATTAAAGAAGCATGGTGGAAGATCATTGATATTCATCATAATTATGATTTCATTTTCAGAAATCTCTGCTCATTTAGCCAGTATTTGAAGCATCAGGCTTGTGTGACTCAACTGTATTTCCCATCATTCTGTGTGTTAGCATGAAAAGGCTTGCTGCACTTCTGATGTCTCTATTTTGTTACATGAAAAATCACCATAAATTCTGAACAAGTAGGATGTTTATTTTTGGTTGAACAAAATCATTTACAGAATAGTTTATAGTTTAGCATTTTCAGTTTTATTCAGTTTAATTTTTTGCAAATTTTAGCAATGAATTTTATTAATTACAGTTTTAGTTTTTCATGGACGTCAAAATCAGTTCATTAGCATTTTATATTTATTATAAATATATGTGTTTTAGTTTATATTGTTAAAGAATCAGTTCATTGACATAATATATTTTATAGAAATATTTTTATTTAATTCAAAAATTATATTTAATAATTGTATTTTATAGTTTTTTTATGTTAGCAATTATAATTAATCAGTTCATGAACATAATCAGTTCATTAACATAATATATATTTTTATATATTATTTTATATTTATATCTTTATTATGTTATATATTTTTATTATATGTTTATAATTTTATCTATTTTAATAGCTAAAAGGGTTAAATATTTTTTAAAACATTTTTATATATTTTTTAATTTAATATTTTAAGCAATTATAATTCATCAGTTCATGAGCATTTTGTATTTATTTTGTTTTAGATTTTAGCTTCAGTAATTTTAGTTAAGAATTCACATTTTCATGAATTTTTATTTTAGTTTTAATAAGTATAGATAAGAATCACTTTTTTTTTGATAAATGAATTTTAGTTTCATATTTCAGTTGTGGTAATTATAGATATAGAATCAATTAATGAATCTTTGCATGTATATTTTAGTTTTAGTTTTTATAGTTTAAAACAGCAGTTGAGTAGTCAGCATTGACAGTTATTTACATCTAAATAAGCGAAACCTTGTGAATTTAAATCTTTATTTATACTTTATTTGTGTTTACACAGACTTTTAAATGTATTAAAACATTGTACAACTGAATTCCAAAGAGGAAACAATTCATAAACCCAATGAATTTGCACTTTAACTCCACATCGCCATCTGCAGGAGGGTAGTGTTTTAACACATGCACAGGTGTAATAATTTGGCTGTTATATTATTAGTACTTTATTTAGGTTTAGTTTTACTCTTTAATTATTTTCAGTTCATAAAATGTTTTTAAATCAAATGTTTTATAACTCTTGAACTCATAATTATGATTTCCGAACTTGTAAGTAAGCATTTCGCAGGAGCACTATGAAGGCAGCATAACATCTGCGGTGGATCGACGGCCTGCAGGTCTCTGTATCTTCGGCTTCATAAGCGGATACGACTGCAGAGATCAGCGGGACACTAAACAGCTCTCAGCATTCCCAAGACTTCCCAACCTTCCTGGGAATGTGGCGGCTCTGTCTGTAAATACCTGTTCTCACGCCTCATCTCCCAAACATGCAGTAAAAGTGTAGCTGAAGGAAGAAAGCAAACAGTGCCATGTGGAATTAGTCAGCGTGCTTCACTAATAGCATTAATAATGCATAATTAGCCCCAGTGTGTGTGTACTTCATAATGATGGTTAATTACTCTGTCCTGCTGCCAGACTTTCAGCTTTTTGACTGAAAGTGTGGTAGGCGTTTATTTATTAACACACACTTGTTTCCTCGTCACCTGAAGTCAGAGCGCTCCAAAACTGTCGAGCAGAAGTTGAGTCA
Organism: Spinibarbus caldwelli; assembly: GCA_039654775.1. Taxonomy (NCBI): domain Eukaryota; kingdom Metazoa; phylum Chordata; class Actinopteri; order Cypriniformes; family Cyprinidae; genus Spinibarbus; species Spinibarbus caldwelli. The sequence goes on from CM077233.1 coordinate 3,230,428, forward strand.
GAAAACTGCTGCCAAGAGCAAAGCAATGAAGAAAAGCACATTGTCTTCAAACTGGTGCTGCGATATGTTAGAAGTTTACTGAAAGTAGGGATGCACAGTATATATCACTACCATATCAGTTATTGTTCGATATTATAGGTTTTTTGTTGTTGTTGTTGTTGTTGTTTGGAATCAGTCTACATTGGTTGTATGTTGTTCGATATTAGATATTAGTTATTTCATTTATTTATTTTTAAATTCATTTTGTAGAATTTTTATTTAGACATTTACCTATTCACATATTTAAAAATATAATAATTCAGTTGAATGTCATAATAATTAAACATAATAATACAAAATATTAGAAAAACACTGTTAAATGTGATCTTTGGCAAATCCCAAATTAATGTACACATTTATTTTTTAATATTGTTACTTAATGTTACATAATGACATTGATCTTTGCATCACACAATTAAAGCCAAAATAATTTAATATCAATTTAAAAATGTTAGATGTTTAATAGAAACCACTCTTAAATCTTTAGCAAATCTCAAAATGAACATTCATTCATTCATTCATTCATTCATTCATTCATAGCATTTTTTGTTACGGAGTTTGACATTTACTTTTGCATCACACATTTAAAACTGTAATAATTTAATTACTATAAAAATATTAGATGTTTAATAGAGAAACATTGTTAAATGTAATCTTTAGTTAATGTCAAAATGAATATATATATTTATATTTTTTACATATGTTACATTCAGAGTAACATTTGCTTCACTCATTTAAAATCTTTAATAATAAAATGTAATAATAATGAAACAAAATGTAATATTAATGTTTAATGATTAATACTACTTCAGAAATAATAGTTAAAAAGTCATACTGAACATTATAATATTTTAAGCCTAAATTCACTTGAAGCATTTAAAAAAAAATACTGGTATTGTTTTGTTTTTTTATTAATTTAGACAAAATAGGGTAGAAGTACACCATCATAATTAATAATAAAAACAATTGATTTATTGACTTGACTTAGTATCGGGCAGAATTTTAATATTGTTCATCTCTGAACTACCTGAAAGAAAACACTGACTGCATTATGCATTGTGCTCTGACAGATTTTATAACACAACAACACAAAATGAGCTTGCTCAGCTAGAAGCACTTATGTTCACAGGCCAGATCCAGTCCTTAGACCAAGACCACAAGCAAAACCCCAACTCTGATCTCAGCTAGGACCAGAAGAACTGATTCAGCAGGCCTTTGAAGTTTCTTTTTGAGCATTCCTGCTGAAGCTTTTCTGCATGTTTTCTGCAGGTTGTGAACTTTCTACTGAGCAGCGCTGTAAAGTGGAGAGGTCTGCATTCATCATGTGTTCATTAAAGCTCTCGCACTGTGTTTGTGTGTGTGTGAGAGAGTTCAGCTCTTAATGAGAGCCGCTTTCACACACACATTCTGTGTCATGGGTCTCTGTAAACACTCCAGCAGATCTCACCAGTGTTAATTTCGTCAACAAAGACGATGACGAAAAATATTCATTAACGAACATTTTTTCTGTGACTAAGACAAGACGTTGACGAGCTAAATATAATATCTGATGATAAAAACTATGACGAAATGTATGCCGCGTCTTCGTTAACAAGACGAGACGGGACTAGAATGTTATTTGAGGACTACCGGACATTCAAAACACATCCTACTGGCTAAATTAACTCTCTTGTCTTTCAAAATGTGCGTCCCTGTCATTGGATTGCGATCGGATAAGGGGCGTTTGCATATCTAGTCTCAGTATGGCAGCCGCAGCGGATGGATAGGCTACCAAAACGCGAACTAGCGATCTGAAACAATGGCCTCAGGTTAGAGAATAGGGTGACCTGACGTCCCGTTTTTCCTGGGAGTCACAATTCTTTGTCGATTAACTTAAAGTTAGTGAAGGCGGGAGAGACGGAATCACGCTGATCGAAATGCTCTCTCTCTCGCGCACACTCCACTTCTTCACAGCGGTCCAAATGTCCATCGTGTAGAGCAGTGGTTCCCAACCACGATCCTGGAGGCCCCCCAACACTGCATGTTTTCCATGTCTCCTTAATCAAACACACCTGATTCAGATCATCAGCTCATTAGTAAAGACTCCAAGACCTGAAATGAGTGTGTCAGACAAAGGAGAGATGCAAAATGTGCAGTGTTGGGGGGCCTCCAGGAACGTGGTTGAGAACCACTAGAGTATCTCACGTAAATACAGTCAGTTATGGCTTAAGTGAACGTAAACAGGTGGGTGAAAACAATGTGTGTCAGTATTACATGCATGCCTTCCGTCTTAAAGCGACAGCATTCCTAATTAAATACCTATCTGTATCATTAATGTTAACTAACAAAAGATGTTAAATAAATGTAAACATGTTGAGTAAACCTACTGTATCTGAAAAATTAGTTTAATTTTTATCTCAACCTAAAAATGAAAATTGTCATAATTTATTCCAGTTTTTCCAAATTCAATCCTTGATTCAAATTTAATAATAATAATAATTCCTTACATTTATATAGCGCTTTTCTGGGCACTCAAAGCGCTTTACATTATGAGGGGGGATCTCCTCATTTCTCATGCGTTTAATTGATTTGGTCTAAAGAGAGAAGAATTAATGACTATTTCTGTTAGAAGACTACATATAAAATAGCTACTTAAATAAATGTTGGTAACTGCAGTTTGACTAAAAGTAATGACTAAAAGTTGACAAAAATGTAATGACTTTTCGTCGACTAAAACTAGACTAAAACTATAAAAGACTTAAATGACTAAAATGTTACTAAGACTATTAAGCATTTTTGTCAAAAGACTAAGACTAAGACTAAATCAAAAATGCCTGTCAAAATTAACACTGGATCTCACACACACTCGTGCTTCCTCTGTATCGTCCTGTTGGGCTTTAATGGCCTGTAAATCTCTCAGGAGGGTGAGGGTGTTATTTTGGTTTTTGCCCTTCGGTCGTGACATTATTTAAACAGCGGAGTTATTTCAGAGTCATTTTATGTATATCCAGGGGCTAACTGGAGAATATTTACCACGCATAAATGCTTTTCTCTACAATATTTTTTGTATTTTTTCCTGAGACACTGAAATTATTTTGCTGGTTTTCCTTATTTATGACCAACAGTGCATGTTATTGTGTCTTATTGAAGATGAGCAGCTCTCTGTCTTTCACTGAAACTACACCTGTGATAAAAAGCACATCATATTTTTATTCCTCTCATTTTTATTTTGGTGCCTGTATGTCTTTGATTTGAATCACTTAATTCAGATCTATCTATCTATCTATCTATCTATCTATCTATCTATCTATCTATCTATCTATCACTTAAAATTCAAGGGCTTTTAACTATTTTCTCTCTTTTTATAGTATTCTGATCCTCTTGGTTTTTGATTGATGATCTGTAGTTCATACGAGGTTGTGTGTGTTCAGCCGTACAGAAACACTCACAGGTCGCCTTAACCTGCATCTCCAGGCAGGAAGTAGAGCAGATGCAGTCTTGTCATGGCTTTCCAAAAGAAAGTTTGGGTCGCTTTGATTTCTTCATATCTGTGTAGAAACTTAATTTCATCTCAGTAATTGTGTCTCTTGTGTGGTCTGCTCTTGCGTCTGAAGAGCTTCTGAGGAGAGAATTCACTTTGAGAGGTATGCCATAAAAAAAAATCCAATGAAGGACATAAATATTGTTTACAAAGTTGTGATTGCCTCTCGAGATCTTGAACTCAAACCTCCGAGGCTTCACGAGATGCTTCAGAACAAAGTTTATCACTGAAACTCCTGTCCCGCAGGTAGACTGTGTTCGTTTTCTTGAAAAGTCCTGCTAAAATCTGACACTGGCCCTTAGATGATGTCATATTTATGTAAGAACTTCAGACGGTTATCAAGCTCTCAGTGTTTCAGGGCTGTTTGAAACCATTTCCATGCTGAGATGTGTCATAAACGTGAGCATTTTCATAATGAGCAGCCGTAGACATAATTAAAAACTTCTTCTGCTTTAGTTCTCTAGGTCATTGATTCTCAACTGGCTAGTCGAGACCCAAAAATGGGTTCAAGCTTGTTCTAAATGGTCACAGACAGCAGAAAAAAACAATACAAAATACGTGTAATAACACTGTTATTGATATAGCAGCAAAAACAGCCTTATTTAACAAAGTGCAGTGATTTATTGTATGCCAAAAGCATGAAACTATCAATATTAAAGAGACTTTTTAGAAACCAAATTATTTTTTTCTGTTTAGTCTATGTGATGTTAAATTTGAATGTTGCTGGGTCAGTGCAGTGCATGTTAATATTAATATTATTTGATTTGATTTTTTTAGGACATTTTGTTGAATCCCTCCACTTGATGTCCTAAAGCAAGAGCAGTTGAGATGCATTGCTTATCGATATTTTGCTCTTACTCAAAGAGAGGGCATTTACATAGAAAATTAAACAGTTTTGAACATTTCTACACAAGCAGAGCCGTGTTATGAATTCATAGTCATACTTGCCACCCTCCACTTACCTCACATAGCTCGTTAATTAAGCAGAGAAGGTTGCTGATTGGACTTGATTGGCTGTGATGGAGATCATGCGGGTAGTTGAGGCCCATAGGGACTAATTCATGAATGCTGCCGGATATGTGAACGGCACTGCCTTCTTAAAACGGTCAGTGAGGAGAATTGCATGGATGAAAGTGAGTGGATGCTCGGTGCGGAATGAACCACTTTTGTGTAGAAACACACACATCATGTAATACATTTACTGTCTGGGTGCACATTTGTGTGACACATTCATCTTAGAGAGAGAGAGAGTTGATAATGAGGTGAAATATAACAGGGACATAATTTACTCAATATGCATATTAGTTCATATTAGTCTTCATGACATTTGTGACCCTGGTCCACACAACCAGTCATAAGGGTAAATTTTCTGAGATTTATGCATCATCTGAAAACTGAATAAATAAGCTTTCCATTGATGCATTGATGTGTGGTTTGTTAGGATAGGACAATATTTGGATGAGGTACAACTGTTTGAAAATCTGGAATCTGAGGGTGCAAAAAATCTAAATATTGAGAAAATCACCTTTAAAGTTGTCCAAATGAAGTTCTTAGCAATGCATATTACTAATCAAAAATTAAGTTTTGATATATTTACGGTAGGAAATTTACAAAATATCTTCATGGAACATGATCTTTACTTAATATCCTAATGATTGTTGGCATAAAATAAAAATCGATAATTTTGACCCATACAATGTATTGTTGGCTATTGCTACAAATAAACCCATGTGCTTTATGACTGGTTTTGTGCTCCAGGGTCACATTTAAATTGCGCTTTATACAATACAGATTGTGTCAATGCAGCTTTACAGTATTAAACTGGAAAATAGTGTGTCGATTATGCAAGAGGAGAATAGTTTACTATATATGTCTTTTTATTTATTTTTATTATATATATATATATATATATATATATATATATATCTCTATATATCTCAGTGGGGATCAGCTACTGTTTGGTTACCCACATTCTTCAAAATATCTTCTTTTGTGTTCAGCACAAGAAAGAAATTAATACAGGTTTGGGACAGCATCTAACATACAGGCACACATCCTTTTTCTCTCTACTGTTTATTCTCATTTTAGACACAAAAAACTTTTATATGTAATCCTTGTGTGTTTTTGACAGTATTAGCTCAATCAGATGCAAAACATTACTTAGTCCAGTAATCAGGTGCTGTTTGACAGGCTTTAGTGTGCATGTGCTTCAAGTGTACGCGCTCAGAAAAAACACGCTTCAGAACAGCACGCGAATAAAATGTTTAACCGGCAAGGCTTTAAAGCACATGCAAATAATGTACTTTTATGATTACGAATAAGTGCAGTGTCCCGTGAGCGTAACTCGACTGCATTTGATGTGAATTTATGTTGCGTTGTACAGTATTTGGGACGGAGGCACGCTGTAGCACGCGTGTAGCATATTTTTCATGACATGTCTATTGCAGCATATAAATGCCACATCTGTCAAACACTCATGACACCTGTGATGAAAACAAACGATTGAATGATAAAATGACCTTCTGTTGAGGAGCACCACAGCTTTTAAATGTTAACCGAACCTCCTCCTAATAGTTTGTGTGTTTTTTTATTTTATTTCCCGGGAGACACGCTGTGTGGATTTAATGATGTGAAACGCTAATATCTGATCTGCAAAGCTCAATAATTAGCAAGGGATCAAGTTATCCACAGTTTATGCAAGTGATTTATGATAATGGAATACTGTGTGTTAAATGTGTGTAAGAAGGAGAGCAGTGTGTGTTAGAGAGTTGCCTTTTTCTCTTTATATGTCCACATATGAGATGCTGGCGATGTCCTCCACACGTCCTCCCTATAGTACATCTACAAGTCTGATATGGGTAAATTTGGTCCGTATTCGCCTGCGGGCCGGTGGACATGTATGATGTCATTGCCGTGTCACATTCCCTGAGGCCACGACTGCTACCTGCTTTCTCTACCGCACAATATACTATTTTTAGCCCCATCCCGAAACGCGCCAGGGGCCTGCTGTAGATTAAACGTTTGGTTTGTTCATGACTCTTATGTGCTCAGTTTTATGGGCTGCTCTGTATTATTAATGTTAAGCAATAGTCCTGTTTTATGAAGGTGTTTGTGTGTTAATACGTCTGTTTGATGAAAGCTAGAGTTTTACAGCGGGTCCCCAGGAGCAAACAGGGAGTATTAAAGGAATAGTTCTCCTAAAAATGAGATTTGCTATCATTTACTCAAGCTAATGTTGTTCCAAACCTGATTAGGTTTCATATGGACTGCTTTTATCAAACTTTTATTGTCATTTTGTAGCTTGACAACATCCTCATTAACTTTTATTTTATAGAAGAGCTTCTTTTGTGTCCCTTTTGAGGAGAAATGCACTTTTTAACAACATGAGTAAATAATGAGCAATTTTCCTTCAGTATATCCTGAGTGTGTTTCTGCTGCGCTGCAGTAAAGGTGTTTCATACTGTACAGTAACAGCCAGTTGTGTTCTTCATATGGCTCTTCAAAGTAAAGACGATGTATGAGTGTTTAGAATATGGCGTAGTGATGTGTAGTCTGTGTCTCAGTCTCAGACAGCTCGTCCCGGACCACCCACAGTCCATTCATAGACCGTCTGCATACAAAACTAGAAAGCACTGGTGAAAATCACAAGATCCAGTTAAATGCCAGAATTAATTTGCAGCTTCCGGGAATAAAAGCACATTTTTATCAGTGTGCTTTTATATTATTGCGTGTGTGTGTCTGTAATGATTCAGATTTTTTGATGAGGTGAAAGTCACAGGCACATATTTTTGACAAATTGAGTGACATTTATACAATATGCATATGATGAGGTCTATATACAGTATCTCACAAAAGTGAGTACACCCCTTACATTTCAGCAACTATTTTATTATTTCTTCTCAAGGGATAATACTATAAAAATTAAACTTGGATATATTTTAGAGTAGTCAATGTGCAACATGTTCACAATAATTTTGACATGGTCAAAAAAGGTGGCAACAAAAGTGAATACACCCTAAGTTATAACAGCTATATGTCGTTTAACCATGCAAAGCCACATATCCTATTCATCATGTTCATGTTTTTGTCTGCTTGACAGGACCATACAAATTTGTGTATCTTGTATTAGAGCAGTTAAAATTAGTTCCTTTGAGTACAATTCTCTCATACTGACCACTGGATGTTCAACATGGCACCTCATGGCAAAGAACTCTCTGAGGATTTGAGAATTAGAATTGTTGCTCTCCACAAAGATGGCCTAGGCTATAAGAAGATCAGTAACACCCTGAAACTGAGTTACAGTACAGTGGCCAGTGTTACACAGAGGTTTTCCAAGACGGGTTCCACTCGGAACAGGCCTCGCAAGGGTCAATCAAAGAAGTTGAGTCCTCGTGCTGTGTGTCAGGTGCAGAAGCTGGCTTCAAAAAAAAAAAACATACGCATGAGTGCTACCAGCATTGCTTTAGAGGTTACAGAAGTGAAAGGTCAGCTTGTCAGTGCTCAGACCATACGCTGCACACTGTCGTCCCAGAAGGAAGCCTCTTCTGAAGCTGGCTCACAAAAAAGCCTGCAAACAGTTTGCTGAAGAAAACCTGTCCAAGAGCATGAATTACTGGAACCATGTCCTGTGGTCTGATGAGACTAAGATAAACATGTTTGGCTCAGACGGTGTCCAGCATGTGTGGTGACGGCCTGGTGAGGAGTACCAAGAAAACTGTGTCTTGCCTACAGTCAAGCATGGTGGTGGTAGCATCATGGTCTGGGGCTGCATGAGTGCTGCTGGTACTGGGGAGCTGTGGTTCATTGAGGGAAACATGGATTCCAACATGTACTGAGACATTCTGAAGCAGAACATGATGCCCTCCCTTCAGAAACTGGTCGCTGCTCCCATTAAGCTCAGTGTGCTCTCTTTAAGCTCTTCCACATTGAACATCAATGTAAATACTTCAGAAACAGACTTTAAATATTAACTGATGGTTGTCACTTTAAGTTAATCTTTATAAAATGATTAATAACTTATTTTAACAGCTTAAAGATGACAAAATCTAGACGTAACTATAGTTTATGCCCAAAGATGAAAGAGGCATATCGTCCATTCAAAGAAGGAGCCATTAGAAACCTGTCACATCTGTTCAGGAAAAAAACAACTAAAAGCTGGAATACACTACACGACTTTTAAAATCTGAACAGATTTTTAAAACACCAGGCATCATACACTTACTGACTTTGTAAATAGTCACAAAGGAAAACTGGCCATCATTCACTAAACGTCTGAAGATCACACACTAGATTTTAAATTCCTTCCGATCACAACAAACGTTGTTGCTAGGAGACGTGTGACAAATGAAAACAATGTGTGTTATAAAATAGGCTGAAAATATCAAACATGTTTGATCTCCTCCGACCGGATAGAATCAAAGTCTGAAGCTAAAAAAAATCTGTGTCTGCATACACTGTGCGATTTTCTATGGGATAAGTCAGCTGAAATCTGACTGGCTCTGACCTTTGGCAACTAGCATCAGCTTCTCCAGACTGTGAATCAGTGGAAAATCAGGACAAAAATCGTGTAGTGTTTTCCAGCCTTAAGAGACTATAGATAAGTTGACATCCATTTAAGAAGAGGCTTCATAATGAGACTAGTTTCTGTGTTCATCCCCATGAATGATATGGTTTTATTGGTGTGTTTTAATTGATTTTTGAATATGTGTTATTTAGCTGAATGTGGACTAGTCTAGATGTTGCAATGTGCTTAAATGACACTTCACTATGAATATATAACTGATCAAATTGAATGCCTTGTTGCTTGATTTTAGTGTTCTGTTTTTTTGTGATTGACTTTATACCTTAAAATAAAACATTTTTTAATTATTTTTAAAAATGTTGTTTAAAATAAACAAGAATTTTTAATAAAACATGATGTGAGCTTAATGGGAACAGGGGTGTGCTTAAAGGGTACAAACACGTACCCATTAAGCACAGCCAGACTTTTTGCATTTAATGATGTATATCTTAATTGAAATGCTTTTGTCATTTAAAATAAAATGAAATATTTTTGTGTGAGAGATTAATATTTTATTTTAACATAACTTCTTGTGCTGAAACCGATATCTTGTGCACTAAAAATGTCTCAATGTAGATTTTGGTGAGCTTAATTGGTACGTTTACCCTGTATGTGTATGTATATATATATATATATATATATATATATATATACTAATAATTACTAATATATAATTAATTTTATATAATTTTAAGTTGTAAAAAAACAAAGCTTTATTGGAATACTTTTGCAATAAAATACTTTTTCAGTCTTTCTCCTTCACAATTTTGTTTTATTCAATTTTTATTCAATTTGTTACTTGCCATTTCTTTGTAATTGTTTGTAAAATTTACTGAGAATTTCTGAATAAAAATTGCTTCAAACTAAATCCTACACCATATATTTTTTGTATTTTTTATTTTTTAATCTCTTTTAGATAAACCTGTCTCTAAATGGCATGTAAAACCAGAGCATTGTGGGCCAGACTTTGTTGATAGGCTATGATACTGTGTGATGTGTTTAAAGAGTTTTATTTTACTCTCTACTTGCTTTAGAGATGAGAAACTGCTTCCGTGACTTTTATTTTCAAGCGTGTGTAGTATTTAGATCTGATGGCAGCTCATTTCATTTTCTGTTTAGTGTCAGTGAATCGCTGTGGTTTGCTGATCGAGTGAGGTGTATACACTGAATGTTTTACAGTCTCTCTCTCTCTCTCTCTCTCTCTCTCCTGTTTCTGCCACACCCGACATCATCACAATGGAATCTGAGAGAAACAGACAGACAGAGTCATGTCACATGCATGGAAATTAAACCAAGTTAGCGCTGCAGACATTATCAGGTTAGCCGCTGTGAAAGAGAGACAGAAAACGCTTGTTCAGTGGTCATGATGCCATGAAGACTTCAGACACTCCATCATGGCAGAAGATGGCAAATGCTTCTTAAGATGTAAATGTTAGCTGCTTCAGACCTCCGTATTACAGGGTTTCTGATAGATTATCCTGCTGCTTCTCCCATGATTACTAGTGGTTGTTTGCAGGTTTCTGCCTGGAAGTGAAGCCGTGCTCTGTAGAGTTTCATTAATCCACATCAAACACCATTAGTCCATTAGGAACACATAAGATCGCAACAAAATTTATACAGCTGTGTTTTATGAAGAATTTGACTTCAAAACATTAGTTATATTTAGTTTAAGAAAACTTTTTATTGAACTCTTTCCTAAATTTTGTCTTATTTGTTTTGATATTTAATATAGAAAATATTCAATATACATATTTTTAAATATTTATATTTAACATAGAAAATGTTTTTTCAATATTTTCTTAATTAATTAATTTTATTTATTTATTTATTTGTTTTTATCAATTTTAGAACAGTTTTCTCTAATTCATTCAATCTGCAGTATTTGGATGCACTATATGTCATTTTTTTCTTGTTTCCTATATTTTTATATTTAATATAGAAAATATTTAGAAATATTTTATTTATTTATTCATTCATTCATTTTTACGTATTTTTATAAAATTTTCTCTAATGCATTCAATCTACATTATCTGGATGCACAATACAAATATCAATAATATATTCAAAATCATTTTGCTTAAAATTCAGCATTGTAAATATCACAGTGCTTTTAATGTGCATTTTAATTGACCTTTAAATTTCCTAAAAATGGTTTGTCAGTTCAATTTCCTTCCATCAATCAGTTCATCAGTCTGTTCACTTCAGTGAATCCATTCAAAGCTGTTGTGTTATTGATTCATTTGCATTATCACTCCAATTTTCTTGTTAATTTAGTGAAAAACTGTGTGGAAAAACTATTGTATGGACTAGATTGTTATTACATTAATTCTTTTGAATATATTCAACTACAATGACTGTTTGGATGAAATGTTTGGAAAAAATCTTAAATATAGAGATTATGTTTATAGTCAAAAGGATGAACCAATATGGACTTTTAGGCACATTTCCCAGCAGAAATCAGCTCAGAGACTGGACCAGTGACCTGAATGTCAGTGTAAGAGCTTACAGCTAACGAGTGAAGAAAAGCCCATGATTTCAGCATTAATTATGAATTGTGATCATGGCGGTCAGCTGGGAAGTTGGGTGTGGGCCGCGGGCGGTGAAAAGGGCACCTGTCAACAGCTTGTTGCTGTGACACTGGCATTCGCAGTAACAGATGTTTTGCCTGAACGAACGAGGAGCGAGCATTTGTTGGGCTCTTCTCTGGAAGGCGAGAGCGCTGCTGAAATGTCCTCCGGCGCTGAGCTGCGGTTTCGGGGAGCATGTAAATGAGTCCCTGCAGCTCTCAAGCATGAATGAAAGCAGACGGAGGTGAGGAGACATGGATACACGTTTGAGAGGGATGTTGGCTCGTGTGTTGTTTTCAAATGTCAAGATGACGTCTGTGGGAGTAATTGTGCTCTTCAACCGCTAGCTGATGTCCAACATCAACCAACTGCACTATGGCAAGTACCACTATTGCTTATACTGCAAGTTAGTTATTTAGACTGATTAAAATTGGTTTTGATTTCAAACTTTTGGATTTAGTTATGTTAGAAAGACTGTATGTGACTATAAATTACTGAAATCTTTCAATCATATTTGATTCAGTTTTTTCAGTCTTTTCTAAATGATCAGATTATTTTCATGATAACATGGCTGAAAAATCCAGTTGACTTAAATGTAATAATCTAATAACTATAAATGTAATTAAATGCAGGTCAGATAGTTGTGTGTTTTGGATATCTTGGTGTCTTAAGTGCTGCTCTCCCTCCAAAGTGAATCGATCTCTCCGTTCAAGGCATCTAAAGGACTGAAATACCTTGTGTTTTGTGAAATGAATCTCAGGCCATGGTGTTCTAATGGGGTGTTTTTCCAGAAATAGCTCAGCTTGGCCGTGTTGAGGGTTGCTGTTGTCTTGTGTGTGATGGTGTTTGTGGATCTCTGGGTAAATCCTGCAGCAGAGGCTCAGATCAATAATGCCAGTGATGGAGACGTGTGTTCATGTGCAGTTGTGAGCGATAGAGTGTGTTTTCTTCTGCTCTGTTCAGGCTTTGCATACTGAGATAAAACAAAATGAATGTTTTTTACAAATATATTATGAGTCACAAAAGCGTAAGCTAATTTACTCTCTCAAGCAAACGTTTATATATTTGCAAACTCATAATCTAATTCATATTAACAAAATATGGTTTGCAAGTGCACAACCAAATTTCCTTTCTCAAAATAAGATTTTCAAATGAAAAAACAGTTCATGAATTTCTAAGTAAGTTTGCACATTTCTGAAAGTTTGTACGTGTATGAACTGATTGTTGAATTGTCACTATAAATTTATATGCATATTTGCAGACTTTTCTGTGAGGCACAGATTTACAAGTTTGTTTTTAGTTTGTGTTTTTTAAACATTCTCTTTAGCCAATCAGATGTGAGTTTAAATAAATAAAAATGAACATTTGTTTGTGAATGTGAATTAGCCTACACATTTGGGAATCAAATTTTCAAAATATACATATATATTTTTTGAGACTCTTTTAGCTTCAGACCTGTGTGCTGAACGAATGATTTGTGTGTGAGCGCTCTGAATCTACAGGAATGCTTGTTATTAATATGTGTGGCACTGAGATGAGAGAGATGAAAGAGTAATGAGAAAATGGATATTAATAACAAACTCCCCTTCATCTGTTCATTCTCATGATCACATATTCTTACCTACTCTATACAGTCTGAAGAAATAGTTCACTGGCAGTGACAATTTTGTCTGTTTACTCACCCTCGTGTTGCTTCATGCTGTTATTTTTTATCTTCATGCATCTTTTTATCTTCACGCATGCATTTTATCTTTTTCTGTACTACAGTATTCTTTTCTAAGTCATATGAGTTGTTCGAGGAACAAATTGACATTTGAGTCATTATTTGCTCATAAACTCTCTTTGGAGACTTTCACTTTTGTCTTTCATATTTTTTGTTTTGTTCATCAGTGTTTCTCACTGTTAAAGGGTTACGCCACCCCAAAATGAAAAATACACTGTTTTCATTCAAATCAAAGCGTAAACAACGTGGAAACCGTATCCGTGTGGTGCGGCTGACACAGAAGACTGTTTGCATTCAGTGGATACTCTCCAAAATGGTGCTACGGTGACGTGGAGGGGACGAATTGTTGAATAAAGTCATTATTTTTGTTTTCTTTGCGTACAAAAAGTATTCTCATAGTTTGTAAAATTACGGTTGAACCCCTGATGTCACATGGATTATTTTACGTTTCTGGACGTTGATTGTGTTAATTCCATTGGGAGGGTCAGACAGCTCTCAGAATGCATCAAAAATATCTTCATTTGTGTTCTGAAGATGAACGGAGGTCTTACGGGTTTGGAACTACATGAGGGTGAGTAATTAATGACAACATTTTCATTTTGGGGTGGAGTAACCCTTTAAAGGGATAGTTCACCCAAAAATTTGCTGAAATAGTACTGACCATCAGGCCATCCAAGATGTAGATGAGTTTGTTTCTTCACCAATGGATCCTCTGTAGTGAATGGGTGCCGTCAGAATGAGAGTCCAAACAGCTGATAAAAACATCACAATAATCCACAAGTAATCCACACCATTCCAGTCCATCAGTTGTGTTTTTGTAAGAAACAAATCCATTATTAAGTTGTTTTTAACTTTAAGCAGCTGCTTCTAAATACGAGTCCTCTATCCATAATATTTCTTTCTGAATCAGGAGAGAAATCTGCACAGATCAAGCACCGTTTACAAGATAAAACAGCTCTAAACAAAAATGTGGGTGGATTTTGATGTGAGAGCCAACAGATGGCCTTTTTCACTGGAGTAAGCGTTATTATGGATTATGGACTGGTATTTTGGCCAGAAGTGATGGTTTAAAGTTACAAGGCCTTATTAATGGATTGGTTGTTCTTACTGGATTCGATTCTCATTCATTGTAATTGTATTGCAAATTGTGATATAGGGTGTGATTGGATTGGAGAGGGGGAGGGGTTAAAAATGTGAGGCATTTGTGATGTCATCAGCAAAGGAAAGTTGTTTCAGAGGTGGAGCAAAATGGATTATTTTTTCCTGTAGAATGAGATGCATAATTTATAATAAGACCAGGAACATGAATTAAAAAGTAAACAGAGTCAGTTTGAGTTCTGAATCATGGCATTCCTTATGATTCCCGTTTTGTGCTTGTTCCAGAGAATGGCAGTGAATGGCAGCGTTGCAGTCGCTGGTGTGTTATCTGCGCAGATCCCGTAAGGTCTGTCTCTCTCATTCACCCGTCTCTCTCTCTCTCTCTCTCTCTCTCTCTCTCTCTCTCTCTCTCTCTCTCTCTGTTTCAGAGCTGGCCGGTCCAGGCCCCTCCCCCGCCACTCAGGAGTTGATGACACGCTTGGGGTTCTTGCTGGGCGAAGGCATCCCGGGCTCCTCGCGCATACCTATGGACGACAAGAATGAAAAAAAGGTATTTTCCACAGCCGCTGCCAGAGTGAGAGAGCGAGACGGTGAGACGGACGGGAGAAAACCGCAAGGATTAAAGCCGCGTGTTTGCCGTCTGTCAGTGTGAGACGCGATGAGGAGTGTGTCTGTGTGCCACCACAGTAAGTCATTCCCGTTCGCTCTGAGCCGCTGCAGAGCCGACGACCAGAAACTTGAGTCATGTTAACTTGAGGTCTGCTCCAGAAATAGTTTATTTCTGTCAGGGTTTTGGATGATGAGATAATTAGGCTGAGGCTGTGGTCCGAATGCCCTTCATGTGCAATGCTTTTGTTTAATAAATCATAATGGCTCGTCGCTCTGAAGGCGTGTGGGAATTGCATGAAGAGGGAAGCAACAATGTGTGTCTTTGAGAGTTGGTAATGATCTGCGTCGTGTGTTCTTGGACGATGCCGTCCAGCGGGATTCGGTGAGCGTCTTTAATCTGTTTCATCAGGCTGCCGTCTGGAAGTTTGTTTTAAGGGAACTTTCATCTGGTTTTGTGACCTTGACTGACTCACGTTCCTGCGATGACTCAGAGGGGCTGCTGGTGTTTGGGGTCTGAGAGAGAAGGACGTTAACAATCTGCCTAATTCAGGCCTTTTAATAGTCAGTAATATGACATTATTCCATTTCATTTTGTCTGGATCTATTATGTGAATCAAAAATGTTTTACATATGTTATATGTAAATTCATCCAGACAGTGAAATGAAAGCACCTCTTCTATGATGAACGTTTTCAAAGTCTGAATTGAAATTATTTATGATATTTTTGTGTTGTCAAAAATGTCTATGTGTGAGTGTCAAAAAATAAATAACATTTAAAAGCTGAAATATTTGGAAAAAATGGCATAATAGTAGTAAATAATAATAATATTAAGCAAAGGAATAATTTTAGATTTAAATATATGTATGTATGTATGTATTATTACTATTATTATTACTATAACATTGAAATTGTTTTATATTTAAATATTAAAATTTAAATATTAATGTGGTGCCATCAACATCCAGGAAGACATTTTGTTGTCATGTGACAAAAACTGTTTATATTTTTGTGGTGTTTAAAGTAAATAATGTCTAGTTGGTATTTTTTTATTTCATCTGGAGATTGTAATAAGAAAAAATAATTAACATTTAAAAGCTGGAAAAAAATCTATCTATCTATCTATCTATCTATCTATCTAGCAGGGTTTCCGCGGGGTCTTAAAAAGTCTTAAATTTAGTTGTATCAAATTTAAGGCCTTAAAAAGTCTTAAATTGTACAATAAAGTCTTAATTATGATTTCAAGAGGTCTTAAATTTGGAGACGGAAAGACCAGAATTGCGATATGGCTGAATATGACGATTAAACTTCAAAAGGCTATGATTTCATTAAATAAACATGAGCACTGCAAGTTCAAAGTCCGGTGCTGCGCTGCTTTGTGTTCTGTCTTTACCGGGAAAACTCTTATATTTCAGCCGAACGCGACACCTGCTGGCAGAGAATGAATCAGTTAACATAGCTTAAACTAGAGTACGTGCGATTCAGTCTATTAAAATACATTTAGGCTGATCACATCATTTAAGATATGGGGACAGAAAATGTATAGCCTATATTTATATAATTTCATATAGTTAATATCACACAAAGAGTGCCATTTTTTTTTTCTCCAAAAATCAGCATGATTACAAATGTGATATTGATTTTATGCAACAGGTCAATAAACAAGAAGTTCATTTTAAGAGACTTACGTTTTAGTCACCATATTGGCTGTTTTTGCTCTATTTCTACAACAAAAATAATTCCAAACACAGCCACAGCACTGTTTTGCGTCTCTGAGCAACATGCGGTGTTTCGTTCCTGAATGAATCAACCGTTTAAATGATTTGGTTCAGTGGCAATGACTCCCTTATTAACGCTGACTTACTGCCACCTACTGGCCGTTTTAATTGAACATTTAAAGTATATTCATATTTTTAAAATAATTTCAAACATCAGTTTTCAACGTTTTATGTTTCAAATATCAAAACATCATTTATGCATTTGTGACTGTGCAGGTTAGCATTCTATGTCCCTCTGAGCTGCATTAAAGAGTGTGTAAATACATCTAAATGCCACTTCAGATGCATTGCAAAGATACATTTTGTTGATACTGATTTCATTTGCTTGGTAACAGCCCAAATGCAAGAATTTGACTTAAAAGATTATGCACACTTTTAGAAAAAATGGCTTAAAGGTAAACTTGTTGGAAAAGACTAATTTCTATCACTGCTGTGAACTGACCACACAGAATATGAAGAATATCAAAAAAATTCAGGAGTCACCTGTCCATGGTAATCTTTAAGATACCAGCACAATAACACACTCAGCAAAATATTGTCTAATTATTGTTATCGATAAAATCCCAGAAAATATAGAGATATCATTTTTTGCCAATTTCGCACACCCCTAATTCATGTTAATTTATGTAATAATTTATTGATAATAATTGTTGAAATCAATATTATTAACACTTTTGACTTATCCATTTTCTTAAAAATGGTGTAAAGGCTGAAATGTTAAGTTTATCATTTTACAAAACTTTTTGTTTTTGTGAAAACTTGTATCTGAATTGTAAATTATGCTTTTTACAGTCATTTTACAATTTAATATGGTACTATAGACATTGCGCTACCCCGCTCATGTGGTATTAATTTTATTTGTGCAGGTCCTAAAAAAGGTCTTAAAAAGTCTTAAATCTGAGCTTAAAAATCCTGCAGAAACCCTGATCTAAGCAGTTTTATATCTAAATATTAATATTTAAATATATTATTATTGTTGTTGTTGTTATTGATTGCAAAAATAATTATTAATTATATATTAATTATATTATTATAAATAATAGGAATGAAGTAGTTTTAATAATGCAGAAAGTCATTTTGTTGTCGTGACAATAAAACCTTAATGGTGGATATGGCATTGAGAACTACTCATGAGTATAGGTCAAGACAATATAATTTCATCATTTGAAAGCTGAAATATTTTGGCATAATATTTAATAATAATAATAATAATAATAGTAATAGTAATACAAATAAAAAAATAACACTTTATATAACCTATTAATCATTAATTCTTAATTTTTAATAATAATACTTTATATATTAATATAATTACTAATAGTAAAGCTGTTTTTATATGTTAATATATTCATATTATAATTATGCAGGAAGCCATTTTGTTGTCATGTGACAAAAAACCCTTAAACCCAGAAATGACATAGAGAAGCACTGTAAACACTTGTGACTGTGCATCGTGTCAGTAAGTTTATTGAAATTTTGAATATAGATGCTAACAGGTGGTTTTTCTCCAGACATTTTGGTTGAAGTTCTGGATTGAGTCATATGAAGGGTCCTTGGATGAGGTTCTGGTGGCATGTCAGGGATTTTTGTTTATTTCTGCTGGTTGGTTTTATTTGGTTGAAGAGAAACATCAGATTCGGATAGATTTAGCTGTTGTGCGTTAACCTCAACATTGACATTATAATCCTTTTCTCTCTCTCTCATCTACCCCTCCATATACTGTAACACAGATAACAGTGTTTGCATTATTACTGTTAAAGCAGCCTTCATTAACATCAGCATGTCTCTCTGTTATCTCTGCAGTGTCCAGTGAATCAGGGAGTCAGTCCATGTTCCACTCTGACCAGCAGCACGGCGTCTCCGTGTACGGACAGCCCCTGCTCCACCTTAAACAGTAACAGCGGCCGCCCGGCCTGTGGAGCCATCACCAGCCCCAGCTCCACCCTCGAGAGCAAAGACAGCGGCATCATCGGTGAGACACACACACACACACACACACACACAACACCTCAAAATCAACATCTGCCCCACAAATCCTCATTAGCATAAAGTGACCATCATACAGTCTGGACCAGGGTTGTTATTATAGTTAACAAAAACAAAAACTTTTTTTCCAGCTAGTTGCCTAGGTAACGTTTCTCATTTTAATTTAGTTTAACTTGAAAATAACTAAAACTAAAACTGAAATAAAAATTTATAAAAACTATGTAGACATAGGCCTATACAAAGACTACTAAAAATGGAACACAGTAAAAGTAATAACTAAACAAACTGAAAATCTACCACACCATCACCAGTTTTGTGTCTTCATCACCCCATTAAAAGCCCATCCCATCATCCTCTGCTCCACAAGATTGAGAGCTGAAATCACAGCTCATGTTGGCCTGTAGATCCAAACGTGGGGTGTTTCGCAGGATGAGGTGTTGATGCAGCTTGGCCGCCTCAGAAAGTCGGTTTTGAGCTCCGCTCTGAATTTTTCGGTTGCAGATAGAAAGATTAAACATTTCTCTATGAATTATGCAGCATTACAGGCTGACAGTCCTAGTTTCTGAGAAAATATTGGAGAATATGTGTTATTACCACAAAGTTGTAGTTAGAAAAGGGGGTCTGACCCTGAATTATAGCCAATTTCTAATCGCATTTTGCTTGCGAGGAGTTTATTTTGTCCTTTAGATGTAGTACACATAAGAAGCATGACAAATTTCTGTGTAAACTGTTTGTAAAATCCATTCTTGCAAGAATTGTTTTGCAAACGGGTTACACAGGAATTGGTTCTGCTGGTGTTTAATGCATTAGGCCTGTTGTCTGTACACAGAGTTTTAGGATGAGAGAGAGAACAGCAGACGTTCTGAAGGGGGTCTGCTGGTTTGTTGATGAAGAGCAACGTGTTTGGCCTGTGTGACCCGCTCAGGATGTGATTAATGCTCTCATGACTTTGAAGTTTGTGAAGAATCAGCAGAAAGAAAAGGCAAACATTCAGTGAGATGCTGCTGTGAACAGCTGTTCAGATGCACTTACAGACACGTATACAGTGAGCTCCACACATCTGACACCATTCTGAACATCTGTTATTTAAACCCGGAAATAAACAGCGCTTGAGGATTTTGAAACATTTTAAACAATGAAGAAGAAATGTTTAATTGGCTTCTCATAGTCATGAAAACCCTGGAATTTAAGAATTTCTGGAAATATCATGGAAATCAACAATCCTAAAATGTTATAGCAATTGCACGTAATTGCTTCTAGTATATTTCATTGGTTAGAATGGTTTTTTGTGAGTGCGGTATCTATAAAAGTATTTTTAAAAATATACGTTTTTGAAGAATTGTCAAAAATCCAGTTCCAAAATTTAATAATTCCAGCTATCGAGTCATGAAATTTCATATTTTCTTTTGTTTAGTTAATTTAATTTTGAATAGTGAAAAAATTATTTCCAGCAATCCAAAACTTACTCTTTTTTTTTTCTTTCTTTCATGGAAAATTAACAACTCATAATTTCCAGCTGTCCATTTTCAGCTGGAGTTTCAGTGGTCAAAAAGTTTAATTGGTTGATTGACGTATTTATTTATTTATTGCATATAGTTTTTTTCTAGTATATTGGTTAGAATTGCTTTTTGTGATTGCAGTGTCTATAAAATAATTTTAAAAAATTGTCAAATAATTTCCAGCCATTCAAAAAAGAATTTCCAGCAAACCACGATTTATTTATTTAAAATGGAAGTTTTTGGAAATAATCCAAAAATATGTTCCAGCAATTCAGTCATGGAGTTTCACTGGTCAAAAGGTTTGGGAACCCAAGACTATTCCCTAGATCTGTGTATAAGTAAATGAGTGTCATTGCCCATGTGACTTTATAGAGATGGTCAGATGCTCTTTGGATCATCTCAAATCATGCTGGAGAACATGATCATCAGGTTTAGTTCGTATAACTCCAGTGCTGCAGAACAGACCAAATACTGACACATTGAAAGTGAAAGTCGTGACGTATTGTCAAGTATGGTGACCCATACTCGAAATTGGTGCTCTGCATTTAACCCATCCAAGTGCACACACACAGCAGTGAGTAGTGAACAAACGTACACACACACAGTGAACACACACCCAGAGCAGTGGGCACCCATTGCTCCAGCGCCCGGGGAGCAATTGGGGCACTTGCTCAAGGGCACCTCAGTCATGGTATCGAAGGCAGAGAATCGAACCGGCAACCTTCAGGTTACAAGCCCGACTCCCTAACCATCAGGCCACGACTTCCCCTAATTGTCATATTCATATTCACTAGGGATGCACCGAAATGAAAATTCTT
Organism: Spinibarbus caldwelli; assembly: GCA_039654775.1. Lineage (NCBI taxonomy): Eukaryota > Metazoa > Chordata > Actinopteri > Cypriniformes > Cyprinidae > Spinibarbus > Spinibarbus caldwelli. The sequence goes on from CM077233.1 coordinate 3,251,623, forward strand.
GGCCGAAACTGAAAACCGAAAAAGAGGAAACCAAGGCCGAAAACCGAAACACCGAAAGAAATTATGCCAATTATTAGTACCATTGCATTTATGGCTATGACTGTGTACTAACTTTACTAAAATCAAGGCATTGCAATTGCATAAATTAATATTAAAGTTTCAAAGAATAAATCAATTACAAATTATGCAAATATTTATTTAGCACATTACAACAATGCACAGTATAAAATAAAATTCAAACTAAAATGTTTAACTTGATCCTACTCATGTGTACATTAAATAATAATGTACAGGCCTACTGGCGGAGTGGGCGTGCTCAGAGGCGTTTTCCTTTTCTGTGCCGCGTTCCTCTCATATTCAGCGTAGCGATCGGAATGTTTGGATTTCAGGTGATAAATTAAACCCAACGTGGAGAAAGTCTTTGCAGATGCACCCCCTCTTGAAATTTCGGCATTACATGTTTTGCAAATCGCTGTCCGTGGGTCTTTCTCAGATATACTGAAATACGTCCACACCGCAGACATGTTGCTTCAGACAAGCACGTGCAGGTCGCAATTTCTGTTTGCGTCATCACAACATTTCGGCCGTATTGTTTCGGTGATAAAAGTCTTTCGGTGAAAATTTTCGGTGGCCGAATATTCGGTGCATCCCTGATATTCACTCAAACTGGAGATAATCTAATTTATAATGCAGAAATGAATGCAGAACAGAAGCATCTTCAGATGTTTGGAGCTGACTGTATAAGCGTGTGTGTGTGTGTGTGTGTGTGTGTGTGTGTGCTTGTGCGTGTGCGAGCGCTGACACATGACACATGCAGCTGTTGTCACGCGTGTTATTTAGTAATAAACTCAGGAGCAGAAACTGAACCCAGAGATTCATCGGCCTCTGTCAGATCACTGAACAAACACACGTGCATGAATGCACACACTCTCGCTTCGTCTCTATTAATTCAGCTGTTCAGTTTTGTACTGTACTTTGCTGGTGTGTTTTGTCTGTTCATTGTTTGTTTATTTTTTAATTTGAATGAAAAAGGCAGAGTTATTAGCAGCGATAGCAAACACTGATCCACACAAACATCCACCCTGATGTAAAGTAAACTTCGTGTTTGTAATGGGCGATTTGAACTAGGGTTAGGAATCGAAAATCGATTCCGATTCCAGAATCGGATACTTAAGGTCAGGAATCGGATACTTGTTGTCAAATTAAAATTTCGATTCCGCCTATCGATTCCTATGCGCTTTTTTTTTTCTTCATCTGTGAGGACCGGACCTAGCGATCTGCCAGGACCTTGCTCTAGTGATGGGAAGACCGGTTCTTTTCCGCGAACCGGTTCTTACGGACAGATCGTTTCAATGAACCAGTTCAAAAAAACGGTTCACCGGTTCTTTTACGCGCAACGCAATGACGTCATTCGCAGTGACGTAATGACTATTGTCCCTGGCCGGGATGAAAATATTCAACATATTCAAATATATAAAGTCAGTAATCATTACTTCAGTCAGTTGAAACATCATCTGACAAGTTTCTTAAAATTAAGTTTTGCAACTAAGCACACAAATACAGGTACAAGCAGTGATGTGCAAACGATATGTTTTACAAGTATTGAAGGTATAAAGTGAATAAATTAATTCTTATCAGCGCAGAAGCATGATCCACATATGTGTGTGTGTGTATATATATATATATATATATTTATATATATATATATATATATATATATATATATATATGTGTGTATATATATATATATATATATATATATATATATATATATATATATATATATATATATATATATATATATATATATATGTGTGTGTATATATACATATACATATATATACATATATACATACATATACATATATATACATTATATATTAATAACGCGTTAACGCAAATTCATTTTAACGGCACTAATTTTATTAACGCGCGATTAACGCAGCGCGCATTTTCTGTTTGACCCATGGCCTAACCCGTACCACTATAGTTGGAGAAATGGAAATGAATGGAGATGCTGACAGTGGTGCCAACTTAGCGACTTTTCAGACCACTTTAGCAACTTTTTATTTTTATTTTTATTTTTTTCAAAAAGCGCCTAGCGACCAAACTTTATAGGGTTTGCCCAAACTTTATTTAGTTTCTGAGCCTCGTTGGAACTGCCGCGCGAGCGCAAGGTCTCTCTTTCCCGCTGCGCACACACCTTTTTATCTCTCCCTCCGCGTCTGCTCTGTTCAGCGCGCAGATGAGAGGAACAGCGCTTTCAGTTAAAACAGATATTATGAATTGCTTCTCTAATTTAACATGCAAGTATAGCCGAAGTCACAGCACAGCTATTGTCTTTATCTTATGTATAGCCTATTTGATTTTATCAGACGATGGCTGGATTATAAATCAGGATTTTTATGCAGATTAACATCTTGGAAGGGAGAGCTGGTTATTTAGTCCTATGGGTCGCATTTCAGTCACTATTTCATATTTATTCCGTTGTCTGACAACAGAAACGGTAAAATATATCAATGAAAACAGTTTTACTGAGAATTTAGCTGCATCAAAATACAGTATGTGGGCACAGAGAGGCAAACAAATGTAATAATAAATAAATGTTTATTTTGCATGTTCAGAAGAAGTGAGATGCTCTGTCATACGGAAATATAAACAAGTTTGTGTAAGTAAATTGCTCAGTGCAAAGAAAGAGAAGTTATGGGAACCTGGTATTTCTTTTTTCATGTGTTTAATAGACATGAGCAAGTTCTTTGAAACACATCTATGATCTTTGAAATACGTCTAGTCTTCAGGCTCTGTTAACTATGGTTTCACTAATAATAAACATATATTGCATAAAGCATCCATATTTGTCATTGCCCATGTTGATTAGAGTATTTAAAACATGAAATGTATTAATTTAAGGTACATTTAGAACAGATTAAAATGTGCGATTATATTGCGATTAATCGCGAGTTAACTCATGACAATCGTGCAATTAATCACGATTAAATATTTTAATCGATTGACAGCACTAATATATATATATATATATATATATATATATATATACTATATGCTATATCATTTATAGTGTGAACTTAGAATAAATCCAAAATAGAGAGTAGACATTGTATCTCAGACTAGTCAAGATGAACAACTTGTTATTAAGAGTTGTTTGTTGTCGGTAATGTAGCCTGTACTATTGATTTGAATTGAACAGAATCAGTTTAAATGAATGAATCAGAATCATATGTGCACACAGTGTCAGTAATACAGTTTTCTCTCGTCCAGCTACCATCACCAGCTCTTCAGAGAATGACGACCGCAGCGGGTCCAGTCTGGAGTGGGGTAAAGAGGGCAGTATAAGGAGCTGCGCTCAGCATGTGCGGCCAGACACATGCTCTCCGGTGGCCGAGGAGGAAGCGTCAACATCTGGGACAGGGGTACGGAGCGTCGCCACGGCTAAGAAGACTTCAGGAGCCGTAGGGTCCGAGGGCCCCGTCCAGTATCCCGCGCAGAGCTCGTCCAGTCTGATGATGCCTCGACCGAACTCAGTCGCAGGTAAGAGAAATCAGTGACGTTTGCCAGCAGAGCACAAAGCATCAGGGTCGTCCTGTGATTCCTGAGGCGATGACTGACGCGCGACTGCTGGAATGGAGCCGAGCAGAGACTCGTGGGAAGACATTGCCACCAATTTAAGAGTGTGTGTGTCGTAGATTGTGAGAGAGTTCATTATCAGGAGGCACATTCTTTCTCCTGTTGCTCCTTGAGGAAGCAGATACGTCAGGCAGCTGTTGCGCGCGCGTGTGTGTGTGTGTGTGTGTGTGTGTGTGTGTGTATGTGTGTGTGTGTGTTTGTGTCTGTGTTGGTTGTTGGCCGGCTTCTGTCTTTAGCATCAGTTCCACATTCCTCAGGCTGGTCCGACTGATCACGTGATCTTTCCCGCTTCTCTGTCAGTTGAGTGAATCTCACAAAAACACGTTGTATTTCACACTGAAATCAAGAGAAAGAAATAAGACATTTTGAGCACTAAGATTTTGGATTGTGGCATTATTTTTATGACAGTTAAACACAAATTTCACAAAATTTGCTAAATTTTCTCATTTTCATTGCTGTAATTTGTTAACATATTTTTACAATTTTATATTTCATGGTAGTATTTGTTGTACTGCCTTTAAAGTCAACATGATAAACCACTAGAAAATTATAATAACAGTTTTCTAAAAACACAAAACAAAATTCCACAAACTATATACAAAAAGTAAAGAAAATACAAAAAATACAAAAAAAAAACCCACCCAAAAACGCACCAGATACACACATTAAAGAAAGTCAAACAAAATATTAAAAATGGAGTAAAATAATAAAATATCGAAGTTATTTGTAACATAAGTGTCCAAAAAGTGTGAGCATGCGTCCCATCTGAGCACTTGCATCAGTCACATAATGGAGCAACTGAAGGGTAAATTTTATCGAGTTTAGTTTTGGTAGTGTAACCTATGCAGCACTTTAAACTGTATAAGTTGTAATTTAGCATTAATAGAGCAGGTATGAATTTGTTTCAGTCCTTCCTCCCAAATCTCTTTTGAAATATTAATTCCAGTGTCATTTTCCCATGCTACTTTAAGGTAATCTGAAGACACTGCACAATGCGAGACAAACAAAACAACAAACTGTGTCACCAAATGTTTGGTCATAGGAATAATACTGAAATATTGAATAAATTGATTATTTTATTCAAACAACAAAAAATAGTTGCATAGTTTATTTTATTTTACTTATGTATTTTTGTTGTGTTTTATTTGCATTTATTTATTAAGTACATATAAAGTATAAATATTAAGAAATATTTTGAAGAAACTTTTTTTGTGCATCAATGAATTAATGTGCACCAGTGAATTATGCACAATAAGACTTATTAAAGTAAATAAGATCTATTAGGCATATTAGATGCATTTAAATACATACAAAAAAAAAATAGAAATTCTATTGAATTTTATTTAAATGCTTGTTAATTGTAGGCAACATTTCTGTATTTATAGTGCATTGTAATAATAAGAATAAGAAGAAAGTTTTTCCTGAAAATAATGCTCACAATGCTCACAAATTTAATGATCCTAAAATAGCTTACATCAATATTTTATCTATTATTATTATAATTATTATTATTATTAATTTTGCAGTTGTCAGTTGCATCTGCAGTTGTCAAGGTTAGAGTATGTTTTCTTTAGTGTGTGCGTGTTCACATTTTCATTTTGTACACCTGCTTGCTTTTACTCATTTCACACCTTGGCCTCTGTGAATACAGCATTAATCTTTACTGAGCATTTGATAGATCTGTAACTTCACTGCATTCACAGCTGCCAACATTGTGTTACCACACACACTCACAAAATACAGCTACAGATGGGAACTGAGGAATTTTACGATTCTGGTTCCAGTTTATACTCTGCATAATGATTCTAATACTGTAATGTCTTCATGAATGATTCTTTTATTTATCTATTTTTTATTATTTAAAAAGTTAAGCATTCCACTAAAAATAAGAAATAAAACATTTTTGGTTGCAGAGGTTTATTTTATTTTATTTTATAATTTTATTTTTTAATTTTTATTAATTTTATTATTAAAGTACCATCAGAGCACTCTTCTGAATGTATATCTTTAACCCTCAAAGACCGAGACAGCCACCCACGGCTAAAAATAACTATTGTTCTTAAATGTTTCATAACTTTTGAAACGCTAATCCTATATAAATGCTTTAAAAAGTGTTGTAAAGTGGAGATTGGTGATTTGTGTCATTTGGATATTCAGAGGCTCCATAGTATACGTGATTACATCATCACATTTTGACAACATTGATTCGTCAGAAGAAACCAATGCATTTCATCCCTCTGAGCCAAACAGAAACAATTGTTGACGCTTAGTCCCACCCCCATGCCCAGATTGGTTCAAACTGTCCCATATTCAACCAATAAACATAGGTTTTGGTCTTTTAAACCACCGTTTAGAATTTTTCATTGGAAATTTGAACAAACGCAAAGTGAAAGTAAAGTCTGTCGTGCGTGCATGAAAACAAACACAAAATAACACATTTGCATGAGAGAACTCTCTGAAAAAGCACAGAAAAACACACGAATGAGTACTTTGACATAAACCAAAAACAAGGATGAAACAGCGGTACATATCGGATAAAGCACTGGAACTCATGTCTTCGCGTCGCTCGGCGATGTCCTGGTAAAATCGATTCCGATGCAGAGTACATCCAGCGGATCGATCCATTTATATTATGTAAACAATAATTATATAGTTCATAAAGATCATTGTCACTATTTTTTCTGTTGCACTCACTCATTTCTCACTCATTTTGTGTGTAGTTTGTGAATCATTTGCACTGTTTGTATTTTTGTTGCAGAATAATTTGTGCAATTTTTTTTACTATTAGCTGCACAGTTTGTGTTTGTTGTTGTTCATACTCAGATTGAAAATATATTTCTCTTAAAAAAGTCACTTTTTTTACTGCATTTTGTTATTATATAACACTGACTCCATTTTCTTTACTCCCTAAACGTTTTTTATATAGATATTGACACATCTATATTGTTAGTAAACTATATAGACCTGTTTTTTCACTGAAAATTGCTTATAACAATATTGTAATAAATGGCTATAATTTGCTTGGGGAATGTTATATGTACACACAATTTTATTTGGAAGTGTAAACACCCAGATACAACTTTCTAAAGAAAAAAAATCCAAACTTCAGGAGTTTCAGTTTGAGTACACAGTAAAAAAAACACCCAATTGTTGCTTGCGTTTTTCTTAAAATTCTGGAAATTCACTCATTCTTAGAGAAAACAAAAGGAAAATTGGGACTTTAAATTAGCTAGACTAAACTTCAAGTTCTCCTGTTTATAATGATACATGGCACTTGATGCTGACTGCAACAATAGGTCTTAAAAAACAAAGAAAAGTGCAGGCGTGTCAGGTGCCCCAAAAATGTTCTAGGTCTTTAAGGGTTAACTAGGCGTTGTCATGAACAACCTGTCAGTTGGCATATTGATTTAAATCTTAAGTGTAAACAACATAATAGTTTAGGTTCATTTTGAATGAGTGAAGAACCACTCTGCAAGATTCAGTCAGTGAATCAATCATTAGATCGATTCATGATTCATTGCAGATTCAGTGGTGCAGTAAACACTGTCAGAGTATTGTAATATGCCATTCTGTCTATGCAAGAATGCAGACATTCAAGAATATCTTTCGGTACAAGTATTTTTTACTAAATAAGAACTGGTTAATCCTAGTTAAAACAGTCCTCATTCAAATATTTAAGTGCATGCCGTTTGTTCTCTGATTCAGTCATGAAGCTTCTTTGGCTCCTGGCATGATGATGTCATAGTTCTGCTGCATTAGTGTTGGTTTTCGAGGGGCAGATTTGAAGGACAGGCAAAGACAGCATCATTAGGTGAAGCTCACAGAGGACAGGTACAGGACGCAGTGTCTCACAACCTCCATTTACTTTGGACACTTTGGACGTGTGCCGAGTTCATGTAAATGGACCAGAGAGTGAGACACTCAACGGGACGCTTACGGTGTTCTAAAACAGCATGATAGAGCACTTTTCCAAACATGCATGTAGTGAATATACATCATTCTACTTACAGGAAAAAAATATTCATATAATATTGACTCGTGTCAGCCCTGCTGCTGTTATGCTGCAGAAATCTCAAATATGTTGCAGGATGTGCAATCATTTGTGCAACATGAATTTTCTTCTTACAAATGAGAAAGTAAAAGCACTTTTTTGGAGATTTTTAATTTTTTTCTGAAGCAAATGTGACTGTGCAAAATTCAGACTGTATATTGCTTTATGTGGAGTAACAAGCCATAGTGAAATTTGATTTGTGAACAAAGTGTTCGATTTATTGTACTACTTTTTTCCCTCAGTTGATCAGAACAAAAGTGGCAGACTTGTCACTTACTCATTCAGATGACAATATCTGGTGAAAATTCTTATTTGGGTCATACTTCAAAGACGTAGGCTAGAATCTGTGATTCCAACAGCCACACGGTGCACGACCCATGTTAAGAAAATAATTCCGCAAATAACTGCAATTGCAGGTTTCAAACAGAGATGGCGACAAAGAGGCAAAACTTAAAGACTGAAGTTTTAAGTGATTCATTTGTAAACAAATGTTCTTTGGAGTTAAATTGGTTGAACAGAAAGTTCTTACGTTCCATCTGCACTGTATTTTAATTGTTGATCTATATTTTTTGGACATTTCAATCACATTTCTTGTCCTTTTTTGGAGCTTGACAGCATACATTTTGGAGTGACATGAAAAGAATTATCCATTTTTGTGATCTGTTTCTTTAAGTGTTGTGGAGTAAATGGCGCTGTCAGTGGAGATGCTGCTGCTTTAGTCTTTAGTGTCTGTCTGGGATTCTCGACCTCAGTAAATAATCATTCCATTTAATTTCTGAGACTGAACTTCATTTGTGTCCAGGCAACCGATCCATTTACTGGACAGCTCATTAAGACCACACTGAACTCTCTCTCTCTCGCTCTCAGAGAAAACAAAGACCCCATTTTAACCGCTCAGATATTAGAATGAGTCACAAATCTCACCCGTGTCAATCCTGGTGCTTCTGTGCAGCAGAAATCTCAAATATGTTGCAGCATGTGCCGTCTGATTTTTTTTGCATATGAAATTTCATCTTACAGATGAGAACCTGAGTTTGTGTGCAAAACTCATCTCTCTAATGTAAACGTGGGTGATATATTCATATTTCTCTGCTTCTGCTGTCATTTTTATTTTTCAGCTCAAACAAAAGTTTGAAGAGAATCTTGCTGAGCAAGTTTGTTAAAGTTAATTAAGCTGTCGACATTTATTAACTGTTGACAGCTAACAGTTTATTACCTGAATAATAGCGCATTTGGTTTGCATCTCCCCTTTGAGATGGAAGTTTTTTTTTTACCACAATCCCACAAAAATGCATGTTAAGTACATTCAGCAGGTTTGTGCACTTGCAGTATATTGACTAAACATTTCCATCTGCCTTTGTGTGCGTGTGTGCTGTTTGTTTATGGCTTAAGAAAGAGTTTTTGTTTCTCTTAATTAAGCTTTAGTAGCAGAAACATTGTGAAAGTTGGTAAGATTCAGTTCTGTCCATTTCAATGAATCAGTGATTGATTGAAGATCTGCTGTTTGATTATTATGATTATTTCTCTGAGCCATTTTAGACTATATACATCAATATTAAGGTCAAATGTTGTCATATACAGTTTGGTGTCGGTAAGATTTTTAAAGTCTCACCAAGTCTGCTCAAAAATACAGAAAAACATATTGTGAAATATTTTTACAATTTAAATGAACTGTTTTCTATGTGAATATACTGTAAAATGTTATTTTTACCTGTTATCAAAGTTGAATTTTCAGCATCATTACTCCAGTCTTCAGTGTCACATGATCCTTCAGAAATCATTCTGATTTGCTGCTCAAGAAACATTTCTGATTATTATGTTGAAAACATTTTTTGTTTGTGTATGTAATTTTTTCAGGATTATTCGATGAATAGAAATTTCAAAAGAACAGCATTTATTTGAAATTGTCATTTTTGATAAATTTAATGCGTCCTAAGTGAAAATAATAAGTCTGTTCAGTTCATAGGGTGTTTTATAAACCCTGTAACCTCACGTATGAGTAATAGTTATAGTGATTCTCGCTTTTGCAAACAGCGCTAATGAGCTTAAACAGCGAATACACACACCAACTGGCGGCGCTACATGAGTTTAATTAGACCCGAGAAAGCAAAGAGCTCAAGCTAATTAAGCCGATTTTACAGAATGAGCACATGACAGCTGGACATGCGGCCACATGCATCCTCGCAAACAAACATGCACTCATGCGGTCAGATAACAGTGGGTTCTGTGTTGTGTCCGGTCTTGCTTGGGGGTCTTTTGACTCAGTTCGATCGCCCTCTTAATGCCTGTAAGCCTCCAAAAATAACGGACATAAATCTATAATTGTATTATCGCACAGCAGGGCACGTCTGCAGAACGTCTCTCCTCACCTTCTGCACGCCAAGTGTGCTTAACGTCTGAAATACAGCCACTGAAACAGCAGACGGGATAGTATGCATGTTCAAAGATTAAAAATGATAGAAACTAGGAATATTTTGTGCAGATCCTTCCATACATGACAGATGATAGAAACATTTCTTTTAAGCTCAGAAAAGGATATCAAACACATTCAGGATCTGGAAAAGAAACATAAAATTTCTCATTTCATGCTTTTTTAGTCAAGTACATCTTTACGACTAAACCTCTGAGTAGTCAAGTTACATTTATTTATATAGTATGGCGCTATGCTATGGAATATGGAAGAAAATATAATGTATATATATTGTGGTCACCAATTAAGAATTTTTTTCTTTCTTTTTTTGTAAATTGTGGTCAAATTGTACAAAATTTTCTCAAATTTTAGTGTATTGTAGTGAAATTGTACCAATTCTTTCCCTCATTTTAGTAAATCGTGGTCAAGTTATATTTATTTCTTTGTTTTAGTAAATCATGGTCACAGTGAATGGATTTGTTTCCTCATTTTAGTATATTGTGGCCTTGTACTAATTAGTTGCCTCATTTTAATAAATTGTGGCCAAACTGCACAAATTTGTTCACTTGTAGTAAATAGAGGCCAATTTGCACTTATAGGTTGTTTGCACATGAAGTCATTGCTGTGTCGCGAAATGCAGCTGGAGGGCAGGAAGTGATTTTTCTCCATAGAAATCAGTACCAGAAACTGAAGATGCCTGTGTTTTACGTTGTTTATGAATGCTCAAATCAGTCAAACCGAGAAAACACAAGGAGCTTTTATCGTGTACGAAAATGTGTTGTTCATAAGGGAGGAAAAGTCAAGAAATTGACTGAAAAACGCAGGAAAAAATGGCTTGTAAACCTGCGTCTGCAGTCGGGAGGAGCTGAGTCGGATAATGCTCGTGTGTGCAAATGGTTAATATAAGATATAATAATATATTAAGATATTAATACAGATATAAATAGATAATCCAGGGCTGCCAGCTCTAAAGCATTCAGCGTGACACAGCTAAACGCCACATGTAGACACGGTGTAAATAAGATATTATTTGCAGTTCAGAGAGCTTCATTGATTATAACGGAACATTGTGAGATTACAATAAATTGAAGTGAGTGACAGCTTTTTAGTGATTATATAGAAGTGCTATTTACTCGCTGTCTAGGCTATAAACAATTCAGAATTTGAATAAAAGTTTTGCTTTACGTGCTGCTAGGACCAACGTACAAACCCTGTATGCAGCAAAGTGACTGAAAAAAGAGAACGGATGAGATAGAGGAAAGTCCGGACTGTACTGGTTTAGGCGCTATAACAACAGAAAGGTATTAAACAGAAAAACACAACGTATGTTACGTGATCCTTATGTAACCCTCTATGGACACCTTGGCAATTGAATCGCCATTGACTAGTAAATTTTTTAGTTTACTCGCCAGACTGATATACTATATATGTGTGTGTGTGTATATATGTCCTATGGTGTGACGGAAAAATGTAAAAAAATAAACATAAAATAAACTCTAACACTGAAGATAAACCTCTCTCATGCTATTTGTAATTCTAAGAAAGAATATTCATTTTTCTCATGTTATTTTTTAAGTTTTTTTTTCTACGTTTTTGCTATGTCACACCATAGGACACAGTCCAATTTTTATTTGTCAACTACCCATATATAGCTTTTTCGATATCTGAAAGTATACTGTTAACATCAGTCAGTCAAGCATTATACTATGATAATCAAGTAGGCCTATTATTTAATGATAGAACTTCAGTAATTAGAATTAAAACACGGTAACCATGTATGAATGCATATTAGTCATTTTAACTGAACTTAGGACTGGTGGTGGTGCTTTTTTGGTCATTCTGTGTTTCTGTAACAATATTACTGATGATAATAATAATAATATGAATTCTACTAATAAGGACAATATAAAAAGCACTAAGGATTAATGAGCTGCTGGATTCATGAATATTAATCAGGTTGTGTGCGTTCGCTCGAACTGATTCGCTGAAATCAAAACAGGGATGATAATAGGTGAGCGCCAGCCAAAGAGATTGCCGTTTGCGCATTAGTTCCGCCCACTACCGGAAAACCCGGCAGTTCTTAAAAGCTGATCCAAATTCCAAAGGAACTCCATTCTTTTGACAGGAAAATACAACAAAGAATATCGTTTACATGTAGCGCGTCAATTCTACATGTTATGTAAGACTCTCTCGCTCTCTCTTTCCTTGCGTGTGCGACGACGAGATATGCGCCTTCACACTAGAGTTTACGGTACATCAAACACGTGCGCTGCGCATCCAAAAAAAAGGTCGCTTGACGGAGAGTGAAACTCTGAAGCGCTCAGTCAGTGTGTTTGGCGAGTTAAAATACATCTGTGCTGAACTTATATACTTAGCCTCCAACTCACACACTGGCGAGTAAAGTCTGAGAATTTATTAGCCAGTGGCTAATATTAGACATCATTTAGTCGCCCAGTGTGAAATTTAGTCGCATATGCGAGTGATTTACTTGCATTGTAGAGGGTTGTTATGTTATAAAGAGGAGCTATTTTTACCTTATGTTATAAAGAGGAGCGATTTTTAAACTAAATTGAAATACTTGCATGCCATTGAGGTGGTGGATATAGGCTAAGGAACTTACCCTGATTGTTAACAAGCTATTTCGAAAGTGAATCCCGTATTTATATGAGGAATGTGGGATATATGTCACTCCTGAAACTTTGCTGCATGTACAGGGTTTGTGGCCATGGGTTCTGTTAGCAGCACGTAAAACAACTTTTATTTAAATTCTGATTTGATTATAGCCTAGAAAGCGAGCAAATAGCGCATCCATGTAATCACTAAAAAAGCTGTCACTCACTTAAATTTATCGCGATCTCACGGTTCCTTTATAATCAATGAAGCTCTCTGAACTGCAAATAATATCTTAATTACATCGTGTCTATGTGTGTCTGACTGTGTCACCTTATATCTATTTATATATGTCTTTATTAATATCCCCCCCCCCCCCCCCATGAACAACACATTTTCGTAGACGATAAAAGCTCCATGTGTTTTCTCCGTTTGACCTATTTGAGCATTCATAAACAACACAAAACACAGGCATTTTGAGTTTCTGCTACTGATTCCTATGGAGAAAAATCACTTCCTGCCCTCCAGCTGCATTTCGCGTCATCAGAATCACATGACTGCAAACAACCTATTTCTTTCCTTTGTTTTAGTACAGCGGTTTTCAATCCCAGTCCTCGCAAGAGAACTCCATTCATGAAATGTGTTCCGATTGACAGGGTCCCTACACAATATTCATTGCTCCCTACTCCCTAAGCACGGGAAATCCGTGTTTAACCCTAACCCTAACTTCGGGAACGTTCATTCACAGATTTGTGCTTGCATCTAGGGCTGCAACAACTAATCGATAAAATCGATTATTATCGATAATGAAAATCATCGACAACGATTCTCATTATCGATTAGTTGGGTCTGCCCACAGTGCACGTCCAACTTCAGCCGGTCGCGTCAAATTACATCACTGAATAACGCATTTCTATGGCTAAAATGAATCTAAAAAATAGTGGAGGATGCTGCGGGAGAGTTTTGTGATCCAAGCTGCCCAAAACATGAGAATTCTTTATTTTAAGCTTTAAGCTAATGCATTAGCGTAATGGCTTGCCCTGTCAGGCGCTTTGACAGATGTGTGTGCGTTATCAGCGCAAAAACGTTCAATTTACGGTCATATCCTTATCTGTAAATGTCATAAATTCACACGAGCATTTCCATTTTTGCATAAAGTTACGTCCTGACAGTCTGTGTTAAGTTTAAATCTTTACTGAATGAGCACCAGCGCAGCGGGCGCGTGAACGCGCGTCAAAGAGGGATTAATATTCAGCGCAAAAACATTCATTGTGCTGAAATATCCTGTTGAACGTTAAATTATGAGAGTAGTAACTGTAAATGGATAACAGCGTATAGTTATCTGAATATAAATATCAGACGCTTCATAGCAGCCTTTTACAGGATAAAGAAATTACAGTAAACGTGACTGTCATCAAAAAGTTGGTTAACACTGACTTTGTGTTTTTATTCGTCTTTATTATCTTTATTATTATCTTAATTTTTGATGAAGAGAATTAAACTATAGGCCAATATACAGTGCTTAAATTTATTAAAACAAATGTATTTAAGGTTTATAACAAATAATGTAAGCTTTGTGCCACTGCTGCTCTAAACTAACAGTATTGGTGTTTACTAAAATAATTTTTTAGCTATCTGTATTGGTTAGTCCTCCAATATGCGTAAGGTCTTCAGTAACAGTAGGCTATTTCTAATGCTATAATATAATTATTGCTGTTATCTATGAAAGAATGAAGATCTAGATCTATGAAAGATCTATGAAAGATTTTTTCAGATACCCAATTACAGTCAAAAAGTAGCTAAACAATGACAGCAAGAATGCATGCTGTTATGAAAGGCAGGAGGCAATTTTTTTATTATGTGAATAAATATTTAGTTGTTTCAGTTTGTTATTTGCCCAATAAATTACAATAAAATTTTTAGATTTAAACAATTCTTTGACAGATTCCTAAAATATTTGTGTTTTCTCTTTATTATGACAGGTGGTCTAATAAATTGTTAAGCACTGTATGTTTTCATAGCATTCAGTTGGCACGTTTGTTTGAAGGACTTTGGGCAGAATGTGTAAATGTTTTTGTCAATAAAATAAAAAAGAAGAAAATTTAGCTTTTTTATCTGATTAATCGGAAAAAAATAAAATAAAAAAATAAATAAAAATAATCGGCCGACTAATCGATTATCAAAATAATCGTTAGTTGCAGCCCTACTTGCATCATCTTCACACACAGACGAAACTTACTACAGAAGTGTGATGTGTGACATACTATACCTCTGTAAATAAATACAATTTAAATTCACGTCTGGCACACTTTAATGCCTTTGGAACATACGCTCGCTTCGAACAGGAATCATGGAATATCCTGATGTCCGCTTCGCAGGGCACTTAAGGTCGAATAGAACAAATGTCTGAAGAGATAAGAGATGCATACAAAATATGCAGAGCAGGGGGACTGGAATTGAAAACCGCTGTTTTAGTAAATTGTGGCCTTCCCTTGTTTTCAGTAAATCATTCCCTCGTTTTACTAAATTGTGGCTAAATTGCACAAATTTGTTCACTTGTTGTACTAAATCACGGCCAAGTTGCACTTATTTCTTATTCTTTTGTTTTAGTAAATCGTGGCCTCGTACTAATTTGTTTCCTTCATTTGAGTAATTCATTGCCATGTTAAACAAACTCATTCCCTCGTTTTAGTAAATCTTGGCCACATACTAATTAATTCCCTTGATTTATGAAGGGGTCATGAACTGCCTCTGTTTTTTATTTTGTACTGTTCTGTGAGGTGCACTTATAATGTTATCAATGTTTTTACGTCAAAAAAAATCATAATTTAGAAGTAATATGCTATTTTCTGTCCTGTTTTTAACCCCGCTCATCAGAACACTCTGTTTGAATAGGCGTGGCGGATTGTAGACTCGCAAGTAAACGCCCACTGCTATGATTGGCTAACAGTTGTGTATGTTTGACAGCCTTCGCCTCTCTCGTGAAGACTACATGCGTGAATCGGTGGGCGGGGCTTAATAGTTCAATAGTTCAATCAATAGTTGATCATCTTCTGTGGAGGCGGTGCTTATCCACACTATTACATCATAGAGTAGAACATTCCACAAGCTGTCATTTTGGCAGACTGCCTTCAATATAAGCTGTTTTTAGACTAACGACAAAGTTTTGAGTTCTCAAACATACAGGATGTTTTTATAGCACAATGATATGTCTCACTTATATGTCAAAAGATCAAGGGAATTTTTGTTTCTCAGCTTATGACCCCTTTAAAAAGTGGCCTCGTACTAATTCATTCCCTCATTTTAATAAATCGTGGCCTTGAACTAATTAATTTCCTTATTTTAGTAAATCAGTGCCTCATACTAATAATTCATTCATTCCCTTGTTTTACTAAATCATAGCCTCGTACTAATTCATTGCCTCGATTTATTAAAAAGTGACCTCGTACTAATTAATTCCCTCATTTTACTAAATCATAAGTGTAAATTGTATTTATTACTTTCCTTTGTTTTAGTCAATTGTGGCCACGTTGTGCTAATTTGTTCCCTCGTTTTAATAAATTGTGGCCAAATTGTACTAATTCATTCCCACTTTTTAATAAATTGTGGGTAAATTGTACTGATTAGTTCCCTCATTTTAATTAAATCAAAACTAGGGAATAAATTTGTACAACATGGCCATGATTTACTAAAACCAGGGAGCAAATTAAAAAGTCGTGGGAACTATTTCTCAATTCATGGCCATGGTTTAAGAAAACATGCGAACAAATGAATGCACTGAAGTGTCAATGCACTAAATAGTGTGATGATGTTACTGAATCTGAATTGTCTTTTACAGCCCAACAGAGCGAGCTGAAGGCTCGTGTAAATTAGGGCTGTTTCATTGAATCAGTGCAGCGGTGGAGGGTTTGCAGGGGTTTTCAGATATCAAACCCTCTCTGTCTCCTCACAGGACTTGTATCGATATGAAGCAGTTGTTAGGAAGCATCTATGCCTCTGTTCTTTCATTTCTGCCCCTCTCTTTCTCTTTTACACTCTCTTTCTTCTCTCTCTCAGAAGATGAAGACAGACGGAGGCAGATGGTGTTTCGGTGAGAGATGAAATTCTGCCGTTCTTCTTTGCACTGTGGTCTTGGGAGACTCGGCAGAGACGCGCGCTTAAGATTTCATCTGCTGTGCAGAGGCAGCATTCCAGAAACTTTAGAGCGTCCTTAATCCATCCGTCCAGATGGTTCTGCCGCGCTGCACACATGCGGCGACCACAATCCACCATTCAACAACTGGCTCCTGTTCAATTCATGAGTGTGAATTTGAATTCAATTGGTCACGTCACATAGAATGTTGAATTGGAGTTTGAATTGGAACGACAGGAAGAGGAATTTACTGAATTACAATTGGTATTTCATTAGTCCAACACAAGTAACAATCAACTCAATTTATTTTTCTAAAGTATTTTTCACAAAATTTTTCTGTCAAAAAAAAAAAATGGAGCCATACAGTACTGCAAACTTTTTATATATGTATATTTATTATTTATTATGTATTATTTGTTTATATATATATATATATATATATATATATATATATATAAACCTATATATGCCACCTATATATATATATATATATATATATATATATATATATATATATATATATGTATATGTGTGTGTCTCAGTTTGTATATATAGGTGGCATACAATAACAAAATTGTATTATATAAATATTATAATACATTTAATATATTAATAAAATGTTTCATATATTAAATATCAAAGCTCCCTGAGAAACTATGCACAAGTGCACAGAGGGCAAAAGCTGCTTTAAACGCAAAGGATGCTCACACCAAATGTTGATTTAATTTAGTTAATAGAAGGTTTGAAAAAGAAAAATTTAAATTGAAAAAGAAAAAATTGAAAAAGAAAACCTATTTATCACATTATTTTTGACAAGCATCCTCATTTTACAGCATTTTTGCACAAGTCCCTAAAACTTTTAACAGTGCTGGAGCTTTGCTGGTAGGTTTCTTGAGGCATCTTGGAGACGTTGTTCTCCACAGTTCTTCTGGATTTAGTCTGTCTCAGTTTGTTCTGTTTCTTCATGTCATTCCAGACAGACTGGATGATGATCAGATCTCTGTGTGGAGTAATCATAAATCTCACTGGATTAGTACACTTAATGGCAAAATTAATGTTTGGAAATGGAAACTGATATTTCCTACTGACACACTACAGCAAAAGGTGAATTGAATTTGAAACTGAATTGAAAGTTTTGTTTTAGTTGGTACTCGAGTGGTTCTCCTGCCGGTCTCCAGGACTCCGGGTCACAGTACGTCACATGTGGTGTTTTTGGTTGGGTTTGTGGGTAAATGTCTCACTCTGTGACTCTGGCTCCTGTCCTGGCAAATGATGTGCCATGCACATTTGCATTGTTTCGAGCTTTCCTCTTTCCTGACAGCTGGAGGATTCAGTGAGAAGCGTTCGCTCTGGTGACGGTGCATCAGGAATCACTGGTGTCTTCAGCTGTTGCTGCTTGTGTTCGGCTCGACTGAGCTGCTGCCTGTTCTGCTTTAATTTCACTAGAACTATTCAGCCTTTTGACAGTATTCAATCTCTACCTCAATATAATTGTTTTTTTAAGCAAAATATATTTTTTCTTTTGAATTCCGGTTGAAATATGTACTTTTTTGAGGACAGCATTAGCAGTGCACTTATTTCATTTAATTTCATTTCATTTCATTGATTGAGGCATCAACAGTTAAACCAGACAAACATTTTGGTGGTTTTTAAACAAAACATATTTTGTCTTTTGAATTCCGGTTAAAATGTGACCCTGACCTATTTTTGATTTTTATCCCACATTTATGTGTTTGTGAACATCTTTAAAGTCGGCATGAAACGGAAGTTGCGACTGTCTTTTTTTTCTCTACTGTGACGTATATCCGTGTGAAACGGCATCTGAAATGAGAGGGCGGGATTTGATTTCGTCCTTCGGGAATTGATTGGATCGTTGGAAGTTGGGGCGTTACTAACAAAATGGAGGCCGATCTGAAATGCCAATTTGCAATTAGTGGTGGGGGATTTCTCGCCACTGGATTCACCACCGACACCCAAGCATGAATAAATGAGTTATTTATTAGGGATGACGACCATGATCAACAGCACAAAACATGCCTAAACAGCGCGAGAGAGAGAGAGAGAGATTGCCTGAATGACTGAGTGAGTCCTCCATCAGATTAAGCCATATTCATGAAACAAATTAGTTTGCGATGTCCTAAGAGTAATGTTCTTGTAATATCCTAATATTTTTTTCAGTGTTTAAGGGTAACGTACTCCCTTGTGACTGGTGTCAGTGCTATAAAGTGAAGCATCAGCTTCAGCTTTTCCCCTGTCGTTTATCCCAGCATTTACCCCTTACGTCACTAGCTCCGCCCTTGCGCCATCACTCGTGACCAGAAGAGTAGAGGAGTCGTTTTGAGGGGGAGGGGAGGTTAACATTTTTGATTAAAGATTACGAGGGCACATGAATTTTAAAAAATATAATGAAGTGCATGGATAAATTATTCATAATAAACACTACAGTATTCCATCAGAAAATAAGAATATTCAATTTTGATTTCATGCCGACTTTAATGTGGCACTTATTATTTTATAATATTATTATTTTTTGCCTCCCACTTTGAAAAATACATCATAACCTGTCATGATGTTTCTTATGAAGTGCTCTGCATATCTCATTTCACGGTTTGTTTGTTTTGCAAGTATGTCATTTTACAGCTCTATGCATTTGTGTGGTTTTCACCTTCATCTTGTCATATTTAGTGTCACCGCATGCTTTTCTGTCTCTCTATCTGTGTTTCTGTGCTCTAAAAGATATTTAGATTGACAGTGGCTTGTCCATGAACATCTTCACTTGTAAAAGGTCACATTGGCTGTAATTTGGAGAAGGTTTTGAGATTGCTCCAATTAAAATCAACGGTGCTGTCTCAGCACCACAAGTGTCTGTTGAGGTATGTTGCAAGTTGTCAGACATCCACTTTCAATTTTCTGATGTGTTGAGGGCTGCTCTGGAAATTGTATCCATTTTTAACTGTTTATTATAATATAAGAAAATATTATTGTATTCCTGCAGCTAAAACAGTAGAGCATAATGCCAGCAATGTCACTTTTGATCAATTTAATGCATCCTCTGCAGGATAAATGTATTAATTTCTTTAAATCTTACTTACCCCAAACTTTTGAATGTATCAAGGTTTTCACAATAATGTAAAGGAACCAGAAATGTTTCTTGAGCAGCAAATCAGCATATTAGAATGATTTCTGAAGGATCATGTGACACTGAAAACTGGAGCTAAAAATTCAGCTTTGCATCACAAAAATAAATTACATTTTAAAATATATTACAATAGAAAACAGTTATTTTAAATTGTAATAATATTTCACAATTGTCTGGTTTCAATCGTATTTTTGATCAAATAAATGCAGCCTGAATGAGCATTAAAGACTTTTTTCAAAAACACTTTTTTTTTGTAAAAAAAAATCGTTCAGAATACACAGTGACCAATAGAGTGATATAGTTGCTGAACTAAAGCCAATTCTAACCAGCCGAAACTTTTTCCCATGTGTCATTCGTTTGTCAACATCACTCATTAATGCTGAGCAACAACACCAAGTCCCGAGGGTCTGACTGTGTTTGTAAGATCAATTAGCATCTTCCCAACGGTGCAGTGAAGGAGCATCTGACCCCGCGTCTCAACAGACACGACTTATCAACATGAATCAAACGTGCTAATTAACATCACCCGGTTCAAAAGGTCCACTCATCTGACCTCATGAATATTCAAGTGATGACATCATCTGAGTTATGCATATTCATTGGTGGGCTCCTTTATTAATGTAAACAATAGAAACAGCAGATTACTCGGTGAAAGCAGGGGAACAGGGCATAATCTGTGCAGCTGGTCATGGGCCAGTCTGCTACTAAAGCCGGTCTGATTAGATTTCTCTCTCAGCGAGGTTTAGCTCTGCCACTGTGGAATGATTCACTGGATATCAGCCATTTGCACTGGAGCCCAAACACACACACACATGCATGCAGATGCAGAAACATTCGGGTTTTAAAAACAGATGGGCTATCAATATGCAGTCGTGTTGTATGTACATCAGATACGCAGCGCTGCTTTGACCGGTGGAGTCACAGTATAAACTATATTTACATTTCCTGAAGGCAACAGCAGGGCTTGTGAGGCAGTAAAACTATAGTGATAAAGTATGTTTAAAATTCAGACTTTGGTTCTGTGTAAATGAAATGCTGTAGCAGAGACACTTGTTGTCCAGGAGCCTCTTTTCGCCCACGTTCCTGTCGGCAGATATTAATATATGTATTCAATTCAATTCAATTCAATTCAAGTTTATTTGTATAGCGCTTTTCACAGTACAAATCGTTGCAAAGCAGCTTTACAGGATATTTATATACTGTAGAAACTTAATATATTTAACTTATGGCGAAATTTGGTAGTTCTGTATGTTGTCTGAGGGTAAGCATCATCTGAGGTCCTCTGAGGGGTTGGCATCATCTCTTCTCAGGTGTTCTGGATCCAGACTGAAGCTTGTGTGAATCCTAGTTACCACGGGATGTTAATCCCATGGTAGAAACAGAGAAACAAATAGAGACATAATTAGCGTAGCTGCTGTTCCAACCAAGCAAAAATGATTTGTTCAATCCAAGCTAAAGAACAGTAATGTGTGTTTGATCAGATATAACTGCAGTACAAGATTATGAGATGCATTATGTGAATGCTTGGCTAAAGAGATGTGTCTTTAATCTAGATTTAAACAGAGAGAGTGTGTCTGAACCCTGAACGTTATCAGGAAGGCTATTCCAGAGTCTGGGAGCCAAATGTGAAAAGGCTCTACCTCCTTTAGTTGACTTTGTTATCCTAGGTACTACCAAAAGTCCAGAGTTTTGCGACCTTAGGGAGCGTGATGGATTGTAGCGTGGTAAAAGACTAGTTAGGTACGTAGGAGCTAAACCATTAAGGGCCTTACAGGTAAGTAATAATATTTTGTAACTGATGCAGAACTTAATAGGTAGCCAGTGCAGAGACTGTAAAATTGGGGTAATATGATCATATTTTCTTGACCTGGTAAGGACTCTAGCCGCTGCATTTTGGACTACCTGTAGCTTATTTATTGAAGATACAGGACAACCAGCTAGCAGTGCATTACAATAGTCCAGTTTAGAGGTCATGAAAGCATGAACTATCTTTTCTGCATCAGAAACAGGTAACATATTTCGTAGCTTGGAAATGTTTCTAAGATGGAAGAATGCTGTTTTTGTAACATGGGAAATATGATTTTCAAAAGACAAGTTGCTGGCTAATATAACACCCAGATTTTTGACTGTAGAGGAAGTAACAGTACATCCGTCTAGTTGCAAATTATAATCCAAGAGATTCTGTGTACTGTTTTTTGGTCCAATAAGTAATATCTCTGTCTTATCTGAATTTAATAGAAAATTATTGGTCATCCAATCTTTTACATTTTTAACACACTCTTTTATCTTAGATAATTTAGAAGTTTCATCTGGTCTTGTTGAGATATATAGTTGAGTATCATCAGCATAACAATGGAAACTAATCCCGTATTTTCTAATAATATTACCAAGGGGCAACATGTATATTGAAAATAGCAGAGGACCTAGGACAGATCCTTGTGGTACTCCATACTTTACTGGTGATAATTGAGGTGACTCCCTGTTTAAATAAACAAAGTGGTAGCGATCAGACAGGTAGGATCTAAACCATCTTAAAGCCTGCCCTTGAATACCCGTATAGTTTTGTAATTGATCTATGAGTATGTCATGATCTATAGTGTCGAACGCAGCACTAAGATCAAGTAAAACTAGCAGTGAGATGCAGCCTTGGTCTGATGCAAGCAGCAAGTCATTTGTAATTTTAACAAGTGCGGTTTCTGTGCTATGGTGGGGCCTGAAACCTGACTGAAATTCTTCATAGAGATTTTTTTTTTTCTTTTGCAAAAAAGAGCACAACTGAGCAGACACAACTTTATCTAAAATTTTAGACATAAACGGAAGATTAGAAATGGGTCTGTAATTTACTAGTTCATTAGGATCTAGTTGTGGTTTTTTAATAAGAGGCTTAATAACCACCAGCTTGAATGATTTTGGGACGTGACCTAAAGATATCGATGAGTTAATAATATTGAGAAGCGGTTCTTCTGCTACAGGTAACAACTCTTTCAGTAATTTAGTGGGTACAGGATCTAATAGGCATGTTGTTGGTTTAGATGCAATGATAAGTTTATTTAGCTCTTCCTGTCCTATAGTTGTAAAGCACTGCAGTTTTTCTTTGGGTATGATGAATGGAGCTGAAGTACTAGACGCTGCAGAATCTACATTTGTTATTGTATTTCTGATGTTATCTATCTTATCATGTACAGTAATAGTCTACTGTACCTCTCTTGGCTTCATGTAAAAGCACTTTTTTGCTGTAATTTGCATAATATTAATATAATCTCAAACAGGTAAAAGTGCTTTTTCCACAAGGATTGTGCACCATTCAGAACAGATTTTTTTTTAATCAATTTAATGCATACTTATTTGTTGATATGAATTATTAACAGTTAATACTTATTATAAATGTTTTTATAGTTAAATATTATTAATAGGTTAATAATTAGTAAATTCCAAATCAAATCAACTGAAATTGTAATTAGCCCATTTAATGCATCTTTATTAATTAGTATTCATTATTAACAATTAATACTTATTGTGAATATGTTTTTATAGTTAATTATTATTAATAGGTTAATAATTACTAAATTCCAAATCAAATCAACTGAAATTGTAATTAGTCCATTTAATGCATCTTTATTAATTAGTATTCATTATTAACAATTAATACTTATTGTGAATATGTTTTTATAGTTAATTATTATTAATAGGTTAATAATTACTAAATTCCAAATCAGTTTCTGAATTTGAATTGAGGTAGCAAACCGTTTTTTTTTTTACTATAAATGTATAAAAAGTTTTTTAATGTTGCCTTGAAGTTTGAAGTTTGGTTATAAGCCAAGTAGATAGAAACTTACATTTATGTAGAGTTGAGCTGTTTACAACTTTAATCATTTCTTGTTTTTTATGCATATTATTTTTAATCTTACCTTGGTGTTAAATCATTGAAAATTTAGTCTTGGCGTTTCTGGAATGCACACTTGTGCAGCCTCTGAATTATTTATTCATTAATATTAAAATGTAGATGTCAGTGGTATTGAGTCTCAATCCCAAAGCAGTGAAGAACATCTGCAAAGCTGCAGCTCACACACATCTGCACAGGATCAAATCATGAACAGTGCAAACCCTTGACTCGTAATTAATTAATTAATTGGGCAACATGACTGGACAGTCTGTGGACATTACATAGCAATGTAGGTAATTAATATTCATGATTCCATTATTTACCATATACCAGCCAGAACACACCTAGCAACACATTAGCACCCAGGCACTTGCCTAATAAATACCAATTCTCAAGCAACCACCCAGAACACTCAAGCAGCACCTTAGCAACCAGATAGAACACTCAAACACCTACCTAGCAACCACCCAAAACACTAATAATAGTGACACTACTGGTGTCATATTTGTAGTCGTTTTAAATTTGAATTTATATTTTTCTGAATTTGAGTTAACTTGACTTGAGAATTTTTTGCATTTTCCTTGTGTTATTTCTGAACATGCTATGTTTAAGTTTGTACAATATGTGCCTTCATATTTCATGCATTTTTTCTGCAGAGATATTTCACAAGTGATTTGTTGTACATTTACACCCTGTTGACAACTTCATGTGTGGTGCGCTTGGAATAGAGCTTTCTTTAACTAGATGGTTAATAAAGAAAATGTTACTTGAATCATGTTGTAGATAAATTGACTAGTTAAAAGACAAAAAAATTATAAAAAATAAATCGAAATTGATATCTTGAATTGGTCAAAAAATGATTTTCTGCCATATACCCAGCCCTAGTCTGTAGTATTGCATGTGACACAGTGAGGTTGTTTAAAGCTGAATGAATGAGAAATGCAGTAGTTCACTGATGTCAGAAAGGGGCGCAGCTGATTTGTTCACTCACTCACTCGCTCCGCACCTCCAGCTCCTCCCTCCATCACCCGTCTCCCTCCTGTCCAAACTCTCCTTCAGCTCTGTTTTATTAGCTTTCACTCTTTTTCTTTGGGAGGATCATAGATTATTTCTCCTCCGGCTGCAATCCTCCGCTCTGCAGGAGAGGAGAGATAGAGGGACCTCCTCCTCCATTTCATCTCTCTGCTTTTTTCTGTCCGTTCTTTCATTGGGATTGCAGAGCGGAGAGCTGCGGCTGTGATTTTCTCGTGTGGATGCTTTGTGGATGCGTTCAGCGATGCAGTGAAGCTCGGGCTGCGGTTCACCAGTTGAATGCGAATGGGTGAACATGGAGGTGCCCTGAGGAAACGGAGGTTTGCGGGGCTGCGTCTGTCTTTGCCTGAAGAACGCGTCAGTCTGTGAGGATCCAGAGCAGAAAGTAGTTTCAGAGCAAACAGGTTGCTGGTGCATTAGTTTCAGACAGCGATGCATGGATGCACATTAGAGGCCGTGCACTGAATGACATGCTTCTGTCACACAGCTTGAAAAAAAATGAAATATTGCAAGATTTTGCATTTGCATTTTTTGAGTTTTTCACTTCTCTTTGATTTAAATGGGTTGCTTTGCTTTTGAAATGTCTCTGATTGTTCAGTCTGTGTGTGTGTGTGTGTGTGTGTGTGTGTGTGTGTGTGCGTGTGTTTGCTCAGTGACCTGGTTTTGTTTGCCATTCATTCTTTACTATGGTTATTATGGTCGCTGCTGGTGATTTGCCTTCGGGATGATGTCATCTTTCTCCAGCCACGGTTTTACGTTTATGGTCAATGCAACCGCTGCGGTCAGCGACCTTTAACCCAGACCTTAATCTGTAGGGAACTGCAGTGGGCATCTGTTTCACATTTATCCTCTTTAAATGGCATCAATATATCTTATTTTTCCCTTCAATATCAGACAGAGGGAAACCTGTTTGAAAACAGTTATTATTACAGTTCAGTGTGGTGTCGCTGGTGGTCATGTTTAAATAGCAGGGCCCATGATTTCACTACTTGTTATTGTTAACTAAAACTATAGTCAAAACTATTAAAAAGTTTTCAAATCTCAATTACTAAAAAAAGCTTTTTATAATCTTTATATATTATTTAAGATAAAAATGAATATTAGAACAAAATTAAAAATAGCCTTTGCAACTAACTAAAATAGTTTAAGAACTAAAATAGTTTTAGTACTAAAATTGCTAAAACTGAAATAAAAAGACATTTTTGCAAAAAAACTTAATTCAAAACTTAAACTTAAAACTTTATATATACAGTGTTTCCCACACATAGACTTTACCTGGTGCGAGCTGCCCAGGTATATTAACGGCCGCCCAAGTATATTTGGTGACACATTTTTGTTTTTATTACTATTCTCATACACTTTTTTTTTTTTATCCGCCCGAGATAATGAAACCATC
Source organism: Spinibarbus caldwelli (assembly GCA_039654775.1). Classification (NCBI taxonomy): domain Eukaryota; kingdom Metazoa; phylum Chordata; class Actinopteri; order Cypriniformes; family Cyprinidae; genus Spinibarbus; species Spinibarbus caldwelli. Next base: position 3,277,921 of record CM077233.1, read on the forward strand.
CGCGATCGATTAACTAGTGGAAAATCTCCCCTCGCCCTACGCGTTTCGTACTGCTCGTTCTGTGTGCTCAAGAACTATCGACACTCCCACAGACAACCTCCAGTGTTTCCCATTGTTTTCCGCCACAATATCCACCGCCCGCTGCCATCAGCTCTCGCGTCTCACACACAAGAGCACAACTTTAGCACAATATTTAGCGATTTTCAGACCCTTTTGGCGGCTTTTTTTCCATAACAGGTACATACTGACAAAACTAGCAACTTTTTTGAAAAAACCTTAGCTATCGTTCAGTTGGAAGATGTCTCCAGTACTGCCCCGCGAGTGCGAGGTCCGACTCTCCCGGCGTCTGAGCGGCAGAGAAGCAGCACTTTCAGTTTACCATAACGCAGCAGACTCGTCAATAAATTATTTACAAAACAGTGTTTCCAAGCACCTGCCGCTTACTGACTGTTTGGACTTTTAAATATGAACATAATTGGTCTGTTAATATGCTCATAGTTTGTTACTCAGACCCAGACAGTGCGCTGAATGAGACAAAATGGTAATATAGCCAAAACCACTGCATATAGTAGCTTTTTAGTGTAAGTTAGATGTATATTGATTTTATCAGATGATGTCGCGATTATAAATCAGGATTTAAGGAGTATAGTGAGAGTGATTCCTGGTTAACGTAGCATTAATTGGTTGTGTTTACTATTTATACTTGTTTTATGTATGACAACAGAAAATATAATGTGAACAGCTTTATTGGGCATTCAGTTGTATTACAGTATGTGACAGTTTATAGAGAAGAACAGATCTGAAGTGCCAAAACTCGTCGTCATAAATATGCAAATTAATATGTGACGTCACCTGCCGCCACAAGTCTCACAAAATCCTGTGGGAAACACTGATATATTTATACAACAGTTCTTTTTGGTCCTTGAATCTGATTGGCTGATAAGAGTGCGATATTAGATAACAGAGCTCCTCCAACCACTTCACCGTTTATATCGGCACGCTGTGACTGCCTACGGCCGAATCACAGCATGCCAATGTACAGCCATATCTCATGTCTACTAGTGTGATATTGTTCATATACAGGTGCATCTCAATAAATTAGAATGTCATGGAAAAGTTCATTTATTTCAGTAATTCAACTCAAATTGTGAAACTCGTGTATTAAATAAATTCAGTGCACACAGACTGAAGTAGTTTAAGTCTTTGGTTCTTTTAATTGTGATGATTTTGGCTCACATTAAACAAAAACCCACCAATTCACTATCTCAACAAATTAGAATATGGTGACATGCCAATCAGCTAATCAACTCAAAACACCTGCAAAGGTTTCCTGAGCCTTCAAAATGGTCTCTCAGTTTGGTTCACTAGGCTACACAATCATGGGGAAGACACACATATGTATGTATAATAATGGTTTATGATTAATACTAAAATAACACTGCTAAACGCTTGGTCTTATTGTTATGCATTGATTCTACCCATAGTGCTAAGCTGCTGTTTTTCTCTGTGTTTTGTGCAGCGACGAGCTCCACTAAGCTGGAGGATCTGAGCTATCTTGATGAACAGCGAAACACCCCCCTGCGTACGTCCATCCGCCTGCCCTGGCACAACACCGGCGGCAGAGCTCCACACGACAAAGGTACTTCCACAATCCCATCATACAGCTGTTTCTATGTGCTTGGTTTCTTTTGGTCATTTTGCAGACGCTTTTATCCAAAGCGACTTACAATTGGGGAATACATAAAGTTATTAATCTTAAAGAGGCAAACAGACAGAGGAAGTGCTCGTAATACCAAGTGTCAGGCATTGTTCAAATAACTACAAGCTAGAAAGGGAAGGAATAAATAAAGAGAAAGACAAAGGTATTTTTTATTTTATTTATTTATTTTTTTAATTTAGGATGAAGTCAAGCAGTGTCGAAAGAGATGGGTTTACAGCTGTCGCTTGAAAATTGTCAGGGAATCAGCATTCCGGATAGGGGTGGGAAGATCATATTATTATTATTATTATTATTATTATTATTATTATTAAATTATTTCTTTTTTGTTTTGTATGTTATATAAATTTTGAGATATTTAGGTATTTTTTACTGGTATTCTGGCATAATTCGCATGACATTTTCACTCCAAATTCTTATTACCTTCATGCAAAACAAAAAGAAAGAAAATTAATTCTCATTCATCCAAATAAACAAACAAACAAAAAAAACATAGTTTAAATTGTAATCAGTGATAAAATTTGGAGGGAAAATGTAAAAACTATACAATGGACCATGATTTATTGTTCTGCATTTATCCATTTGATTTTGGCATAAATTTTGACCCCCAAAAACGAAAGTATAACTGCACAACTCTTTGTGAATTTTTTTTTTTTCATAATTTTTTTTTTCCCACAACATTTAGGTGTGCGTTTATATTTTTTGTTAATTGTGAAATAAAATATAATATGAAATATTATATGAAATGACATAAAATATTCTTACTTGATTGGTTTGGTGAGATTCACCCTTGTACAGTCTGAAACTGTTAAATGCTCTTTTGGTTTGTTTTATTTTGTCATCTGTCAAAAATTATAACATTTTGAGAGACTTTCTGTATAGATCCATTTACCTATTCAGGAGTTGGATGCGAATAAGCAAACTCTCTCCATACACTTCCTGTGGTGAAAGGAGGTGTTTTAAATGGTTAAGTCCATTAATAATGCAAGAGAACATAGTTAAATACATGTGTTTTTCCTCTCTGGCCATCTGTTTGTCTCTTTCTCTTATATAAACGCTGGTGTACCCTGAGGGTCGAGCTAATGTGTGTTCTGCAGGAGCTGCTGCGTGTGTGTCTGTGTCGAGCTGTTATTCTGACCTTGTTGAATCTTCTGATAAATAATGAGGAACATCAGAGATTTGATTCAGTCACAGCCAGTGGCAGCAGAGATTCATCAGCACCTATCAGAGCAGCATTCTACTCCAGTGGTTTTTATTCCAGTTTTTTGCAGATCGTGTATCAGGTGTGTGAGGATAGATAGATAGATAGATAGATAGATAGATTCAGTTTCATCTGAAATGCAGCACATGCTTATATGTGTACGTATAGTTTATAAATATTAAATATCACTCTTTGTACATGTCAATATTTTATTGAAAACATATGTAAGCATGATCAGCAGCAGAACTATGAAAAATATAATTTTATATATTTGTTATTTTATTATTTTATTTTATTTTTTTTTTTGTTTTTGTTTTTTGTTTTGTATAAGTACATTTGTTTTTTCTGGACTTTACAAAAAAAAATTATAATATAATATAATGTAATATAATATAATATAATATAATATAATATAATATAATATAATATTTATTATATTATATAAGGAACTAACATCAGTGTGATCATAACATGACCAGCTTCAGTTCTTCTAGAGGTTAGTTTTGGTGACTAATTGTTGATTTAAATAAAACAATCATTGCATTAAGGTGTTTTTTTTAGATGTCACCTTTGCGAATAATCTTAATTACAAAAATGTAAAATGTCCAGACATGATTTAAAATGCTCTTATATGTTTTATTTAAAGCAAAGCTTAATTTTTTTTTTGTGAGATTAACCCAAAAATCAGTTATTAGCTAAATAAAACTGCTGCATGTTCGTGACTTTTTATGCTACTCAACAGTTACTCAAACAAGCTACTCAAAAAGTTACTTTTCATGCTCAACATATTTTATATCGTAGATTCACTACGATAAAAGTGTGCTTATACGACACTGTCACAATATCAGTGACATACAGATATCCTACACAGCCATGTTTATTTGTATTCACACAAACAGCTACTAAAATTGATGAAAGTCTGTAATATAATGTCACATTGCTTTATTCCCTCATCCGATTATGGCTTCTTTATGTACTTTCACACATATTTTGTCTCATGCACAATAAAAACTCAGTCTAAAGTGACAATGAGGGTGTTTAAAGCACATATTTAACAAGGTTAACTGTCAGTAGTTTTAAAAAACTATGATTATGTGATCTTTTATTGCATTTGCTGCAGTGAAATAGCTTTATTATTAAGTATTACGTTCCTTCTAAGGTCTAGCCAGTGGTGGAGTAGAATAAGACATGCAGATAAAGCTTAAACTAAGAAACAGCAGTTCAGTTGTGTTTGCATATAAGTAAACCTGCATGTTTTCTGTGTTTTTCAGCCCGCTTTGCTCCGTACAAGCCCACTGACATCATGCTCAAGCCGCTGCTGTTTGAGGTTCCCAGCATCACCACAGACTCTGTGTTCGTGGGCCGTGATTGGCTGTTCCAGCAGCTGGAGGATGACCTGAGGCCCAGCGAATCGGATGAGGGCTCCGGGTCCATCATCGTGGGCAACGTGGGCTTCGGCAAAACCGCCATCATCTCCCGTCTGGTGGCCCTCAGTTGCCATGGCGGCCGCATGCGACAGATCGCATCCAACAGCCCAAGCGCATCTCCGAAAAGTGAGTTTTGTACATTGTTTCACAACACATGTGCCTAAGTATTGGCACAAATGCTCTCACACAAATGCTTGTGTAAAATGCTCATGAAGTCGTTCTTATTTCAATTGTTGCATCAAAGAATTGTTAGATAAGAATGTTTTTTTGAACAATTTCCCTTTTTTGCATTCACTACCTTCAAATTATGAGAGACACTATTGTTCAAAAGTTTGTGCTCAGTAAGATTTATTAATGCATTTGAAAGAAGTTTCTGCTGCTCACAAAATACAGTAATAACTGTAAAATTGTGAAGTATTTTTACAATTTAAAAGAACTGTTTTCTATTTGAATATATTGTAAAATTTAATTTATTCCTGTGATGCAATGCTAAATTTTCAGCATCATTACTCCAGTCTTCAGAGTCACATGATCCTTCAGAAATCATTCTAATATGCTCAAGTGCTACACAAGAAATATTTCTGCTTATTATCAGTTGAAAACAGATGTGCTGCTTCATACTTTTGCAGAAACCATTGTTTTATGATTTTTTTTTGATGAATAGAAAGTTCAAAAGAACATCATTTATTTAATATAGAAATGTTTTGTAACATCATAAATGTCTTTACTGTCACTTTTGAGCAATTTAGTGTATTCTAATAAAACGTACTGACTCTAGACTTTTGGAGTGTAGTGTACTTCAGTCTCAACTGAACAATAAAAACAAATATCAAATAAATAGTATACAAATCTTTTTAAAAAAAATCTTTAGTTTATATTTGATTTTTCTGAGGCATGTTATCAATTGTGTAAAAAATATGTGCATTTAGTTTTTAATTGCAAGAAACATTATATTGCATGTTCAAAACTTGTATGCGCAGTTGGGAGAAAATGGCTTTGATGCTTGTATATTCAAAACAGTCATAAAAATCATTCCAGTATATTTTTATTTTAAATTCCCACTTTTAAATAAATGTTAAAAAAAAAAATAATAATTGAAATGTATTTTAAATAGTTTAAAAGGTTCTCTGTCCATGATTGTCCTTATCCTAGACAGTCTGAGATGTTTGTGTATTGAAGTTTGACTCGTCTCGGTAGAATCGCAGCAGCTGGTGATATTTGTGCTCGTGTGGATATTCATCTGTCACATGTCCAGGTGGGGAGCCGAGTTCAGATCCGCCTCTGAGTCAGCCGCCTCAGCCGACCCCTCCGCCCAGCGCCACCAACACCCTGCGATCCAGCAGCTGTCCCAGCACACCTGAGTTGCAGCGGCGCCGCGAGGAGGCCGTCAAACGCCTGGCTGCCAAGGTACACACAGGCTTTTCATGATGCTTTTATTGATACAGAAGTAAAAATGTGCTCACCCTGAGGCCATCCAAGATGTAGATGAGTTTGTTTCTTCATCAGATTTGGAGAAATGTAGCATTCCATCACTTGCTCACCAATAGATCCTCAGCAGTGAATGGGTGCCGTCAGAATGAGAGTCCAAACAGCTGATAAAAACATCACAATAATCCAAAAGTAATCCACAGCACTCCAGTCCATCAGTCAACATCTTGAGAAGACAAAAGTCTTATGAATCCATCATTAAAGTGCTTTAAATCATTGCTTCCAGGCAAAAAATACAAGTCCATAATCCATAATAACACTTACTCCAGCTAAAAATTCCATCGCCTTTTGTCCATCAAATCAAAATCCACCCACATATTTGTTCAGAACTGTTTTGGACTGTAAACGGTGCTTGATCCGTGCAGATTTCTCTCCTGATTCAGACCAGACCACTTTTTGACTGGAGGAAGGGTTACTGTATTATGGATTTTGCACTCAACGCAAAAGTCTAAAGTTAAAAATGTCTCAATGATGGATTTGTTTCTTACAAACATGCAGCTTTTCACTTTACAAGATGTTAATTGATGGACTGGAGTGGTGTGGACTTATTGTTTCCATTCATTTAGTGAGAAACAGTTTGGAAAACATTCTTTGACTCCAACCCAGCTATGCCATAATTTATTACATTTTCTAGAAAATGTGGTGAGAGAAAGCTGGCCTGTCTTATGAAGCTCGTATTTCACGACTAATACATGCACATTGATCCACATCAACCGAAACAAAGCATGAAATCTAATCCATGTAGATTTGACACGTTCCAGCATTGATTGTTGTTTAGTAGATGAACTGTGTGGACACTGGACAGAAGCTGTATCGGGTTTTAGCTTCCTGTATAGAATATTTCACAGTCTTGCGATGAATCTCTCAGCTGCGGTCCTTATGAAACCGCACAGGTGTGCTGCAGCCCAATCACAGGTGCAGGGTCATGACCTCTGCTGGATCTACAGTGCTGGCAGTGTCTTATGTAAGATGTGTATGTTGATTATTTCTTGGATTATATGGGTTTTTCATATTTTACCTTTTGCTCTCATTTTCTCATTTAATCGTGTGCAGTTTGAAGTCTATGTAGTATTTGCTCAAGGTCAAAATGAATTATAGTTCATTTAAAACTTAAATTTAACATCAGTGAATATTGCTGTATTCAAAATTATTGTGCTTCCATAGTCTGTGACAGCAGATGCAATACAAGTCAATTTAATGTTTTTGAGAGCCTCTCAAAGAGAACCAGGTGCTTAAAGGGGTCCTATTATGCTCTTTTACAAAGTCTTGATTTTGTTTTGTGGGTGTACTAGAACATGCTCTTATGCTTGGTGGTTCGAAAATCGCATTATTTTTCACGTAATTTACATTATTACAATACCTTCCTCCCCAACCTGGCACAAACGGCTCAATTAGTTCCGGGGTTTGATGAAGGCCCGCCTTCCGAAAAACGAAATGTGTTGTGATTGGTTAGCTGTCCCAGTGCGTTGTGATTAGCGAACAGCTTAGACGGTGTTTCAGTACTGCCCCGCCCCTTGCCAAAGCAGCAAGTTCGTCAATATTGCCATATCAATTCAGACCCCGAGAATATTGAACAAGAGGATCGCGCAGAACCTTTGCACGCACGGATATTGCAAGACATATTAAAGTGGTAATGTTATTGTTGTTGTTTTTTTGGCTAAATCATGTTTTAGATAGGATGTCAACAACAGCTTAAAAATAACTGCATTTACTATGTACAGATAAGTGCAACGGTAATATGTATTATGTTTATTATTCTTTAATTCTAACATTATAACGTGAATTGCAGTGAAACCGTTATACAGTTGAATTTAGTTATACCATTGTACCACAGAGTTGCACTATTTGTGGCGGCATACGTTATATATGCAAATTCATTCTCTGCCAGTGGGAGGCGCTGTTGGAGCGGGAGAGAGAGAGGTTCCCCCGGTAACGCTGTACACAAAGCAGAGCTCTGCTCACAAACGCTGCTTTATCAGACATTACATGCAAGATGAAATGAAAATGACATCCAAAACTTTCTGAAGACAGTCGGTTTCCTTCAGAAATACAGTGATATAAAAACACCCGCTCCGGGTTTCGATTTTGAAACGTGCAGTGCTCAACCAAGCGTTCTCCCCACCCGCCAACCATTCAAATTTCCGGAGGCGGGATTTATTTTAATGATATTCTAATGGACCACTTTGTGATGTCACAAATACAGGAAAACAACTTCGTAGTCCAAACGAGCCGTTCGTTGTAGTTCTTGAAAGGGATTTTTTTTAAAAAACGAAATATCTCCCTTTTGAGTAGACTTTGAGATTTGTAACTTTGTAGATCTTTTTATGGCCAAACATACACACTACACAATGACTAAAATTCAAAAAGTGAAAAGGCATAATAGGACCCCTTTAAATACATGCAGTATTTGCAGTGTATATGCTGCGTGCAATATATTTTTTAATCAGAATACTTTGAAAGATCATTTTGACTGTACTTACATTTAATGTTATTAAATAATTTTTAAAAAATCATACTTTTGTTGTTTTTCATAACAGTAGTGGCAAAACAACTCTGAGTCTCTGAGTTTTATAACTTTTTTAAAGCAAAAAGTAGAAAATAGTGTTTTATGAACATGCAAGCTGAAATGTCAAAATGGGAAAAAAAAAAAAAAAAAAAAAAAAAAAACATTTAAACTGCTGTTAACAATTAACGATACATTAATCTTATTTACTTACTCTTCCAAATGTGGACTAAAACAGATATAGTATATCCAATTTTGGTAACACCTTATTTTAAGGACCTGTTCTCACTATTAACTAGCATGCATGTTACTAGCAATAATGGTATTTATATAATTATTATTATTTATAAAGCACATATTAATGCCTGATTCTGCATGACCATATTTTAGATCCCTTAATCCACCCCCATACCTAAACTTAACAACTGCCTTACTAACCATTAACAAGCGGCACCTTAAAATAAACATCTTTATATTTTTGCCTGCAGAATTGTGCAGTTACACTATCTACAACCAGGGACTAACTAGACCATGTTAACCGGCCAAACTTTCACTCTTTGGTTTAATTTGCATGCATACTCTAACATATACTCATGTATTGTTAGGATGAGCAAAATTTTGGGCATTTTCTTTGTGCAAAAATATTTAGCAAAATAGAAATGTTTACATCATAACAATGTAACAGTTATGTACTTAGACGTCTAAAGCGATCTACTATCTGCGCCTGATATTGGAAACTGACTGCTTATATAAATGTAAAATTATATTCTTGTGACCTTCTTTCAGGTATTTAATATAAAGTGCTCTTATGCTTTGGACAGTTTGTGCTGAATGCTTTATTTGTCATTAGCAGTGACTCATTCTGTGTCCTCAGATGATTTCACATGTGTTTTGTTTATAGAAATAGGTTTTATGCAACTGCAAGGTGACCAAAGTTTCCCCATGCACATTGCAAAGACCAGACTAATAGATAATTAAATGATTTTTCAGTTAGTTATAGTTTTTTGCTTTCAGATAGATTTGGAGATTTGTTTCTTTGCAGATGTCCTCAGACAGACACGCAGCTTGTTTTGACACAGACTGACCGCTGATTCACGTGCCCTATATGAAGAGCACATGCAGTTGTGCAGTAATGCTGCTAATGGACTGTGATGAATATGTGGTGACGTCACAGTTTTAATGGAGGACCCGCGCCTCAGTCTGGTGATCTATTTCCCCTCAGACTGACACGTTTATGATGGAAGATGCAGGTCTTTGTGTTTCAGGTCTCGTTTACTCTGTTAAACACTTCAGCGTTTTTCAGACTTCTTGAGCACCATTCAAAACTGAATTCAAAATGCCTTTTAAATTTCTGATTCCAGTCAGATTCATGAATTTTAATTGTAGCAAACAGGGTGCAGAACTGCAATACCATTCAAGTTTGGGGTTGTAAATTTAAAAAAAAAAAAAAAAAATTAATAATAATTTAATGAAAGAAGCATCTTCTGCTCACCAAGGCTGCATTTATTTGATCAAAAATACAGTAAAAACAGTAAAATTGTGAAATATTATTACATTTTCAAATAAATATTTTCTTTGTAAAACAGTGTTAAAATATAATTTATTCATGTGATATAAAGCTGAATTTTCACCATCATTGCTCCAGTCTTCAGTGTCACATGATCCTTCAGAAATCATTCTAATATGCTGATTTGCTATTTTTTTTTTATTGTTTGATGAAAAAAATTCAAATAAACAGTGTTTTTTTTAAAACAAAAATCCTTTGTAGCATTATAAATGTTTTTACTGTCACTTTTGATCAGTTAGATCAATGAATCCTCAGTGAATAAAAAAGTATTCATTTCTTTTAAAAAGTGTCTTACTGACCCCCAAACTTGTGTTTTAAATTTGTATTTAGTTTATATCCTTCAACAAGTTTAATAAATGAATGTTTGTGTAGGAAGGAAGAACACTTCATTTCCCAAAGTTGAATTTTTTACAGTACAGTAATTTATCTTCCTATCATTACAGTTACAAATGTGTTGGGAGCCAGTTATTCTATACCCACTGGACAGATTTATTTATTTAGCAGATTTATTTACTTCCCTGACCTATTCATTGTGTGGTGCAGGTTGATTTGTTCAGTTGGTCGAAAGGAATCATAAATATGTGAAATTGTATCTGTGCTGCAGGTCCTGCAGTGTGAATGCAGTTCCTCATTAGCGCTTGTTGTTTGAAGCGAGAGAATCCCGGAGATGCCGTCTTGTGTTTCTTAAGACGTGTTGCTTCAATATGTCTGCTTCAGCTTTTGAAGTTCATAGAGGAGGGACTGGAGCGATGCCAGCGCTGTTGTTTGGAACGGCGTGTTTCAGCCTTTTGAAATGCAGAGAACTGAAGTTGAGATGCCATGAACCCAAAGACCCTCTTTCTTCTCAGTGTTGCTGAACTCAGTGGCTGCTGAAGTCACGATCTCTGCATTAAATCTCTGAATAACTAAACTAGTACTGGTTCAGTGACCTCCTCTATATTGATCCAGCTTTTTGAAAGTAATGATTGTTTTGTGTAGCATTCTTTGTGCAGCTCTAATGGTGCGGTCACACCAGACGTTATGCATAGAGCAACAGGATTTATTGCCAAGGGCTTTGGTTATAAGTTTGGTTACAACTTATTTGGTTATAAGATGTTTTGCTTTGTTTTTTGTGTTTTGTGTTGTTTTTTGTTTTGGCAGATGTATCCATGTATCCAAAGAAATGTACTTGGTTACTTTCGTAACCTCGGTTCCCTTAGATATGGGAACGAGTACTGCATCGTAAGACACTTGTATGGGAAAAACTCAGTTTTTCCTCTTCAACTGAAGAGGAAGAGTGCAGTTCAACTGTTTTTCCTCTTCAAACTGCACGTCCATTGGTTCGTGCAGTGCTATAAAAACGAACCAATGGCTCGGCAGCGGCGACGAGCGAGCCTATGGCTGAGCAGCCCGCCATAGCCCGCCAAAATGGGTGGGGACTGTGGCTATGTAAGTGGCCGCCGCATCTCAGATTTCTTCAAATGAAGTGACTGAGGCGTGCAGCTCATAGCACAGCCAGGAACGCAGTACTCGTTCCCATATCTAAGGTTCATATGGGAACGAGTACTAATGAGGTTACAAAAGTAACAGAGTACGTTCCCTGTCAATATTTTCACTCGTACTGCATCGTAAGACGCTTGTATGGGAACCAGTACAATCACGCCATGCTATGATGGGGAACGACTCAAAACCAAGACTCCCATGGGAGAAGACCCAGGGGAGTCAATGGAATACACCAAGCACAGGTTGAGCCATCGTCCGTGGCCTGGGTGTCGTCCCCTATAGTTCATACCTGGTATCCATATAATATGGACCGTCCAGGTGAAGGAGGGACTTGAACAATGCTGGTCAAGTGAACCCATAAGACTGCTAAACTAGCCGGAGGCGGCAAACTAAGCAGAAAGGACTCTGGCCTGTAAGGCAGGGACGTCCAGGTTGTAAAACCTTACAAATGTGGATGGCGAGGACCAGCCGGCCGCCTCACAAATTTCCGAAATGGACACTCCGCTGGACCATGCCCAGGAAGAGGCGATGCCTCTTGTGGAATGGGCTCTGACTCCAATGGGGCACAGCAAGCCCAAGGAGGAGTATGCTAGGGTGATAGCATCCACTAACCACCTGGAAATTCTTTGCTTCGTAACAGGGCGACCTTTAGCGTGGTTACCGAAGCTGACAAAAAGCTGTTCTGATCTCCTTTATGAGGCAGAACGCTCAATGTACACCCTCAGGGCCCTCACGGGGCAGAGCAGGGATAATTCCTGGTCATCCGTCGAAGGGGAAAGCACGGAAAGTTCTCTGAATGGAGTGGAGAGCACCTTAGGTACATAACCCAGCCTTGGTTTCAGGACGACCTTGGAGTCATTAGGCCCGAATTCCAGGCAAGCAGGGTTGATGGAAAGGGACTGTAGGTCTCCTACTCGCTTAACCGATACCAGCGTTAACAGCAGGGCGGTTTTAAACGAGAGTGATCTGAGGCTCGTGGTTTGCAATGGTTCAAACGGGGGGCCTTTCAAGGCCCTTAGTACAGTTGGTAAGTCCCAAGGTGGAGCTGTACGAGGACGCGGGGGGGTTAATCCTCCTGGCGCCTCGTATAAACTGGACCACCTCACTATTCCAGCCCACTGATCGGCCAGCAATAGGGGCATGGAAAGCTGCTATGGCTGCCGCGTAAACTTTGATGGTGGATGAGGAACGCTGTTTATCCAGCATCTCCTGCAGAAACGAAAGAACCACTGATACATCAGAGGTAACTGGATCTAAGTCACAGTCTTGACACCAAGCTGAGAAAATAGACCATTTCAGAGCATAGAGGCGTCTGGTAGACGGGGCTCTAGCTTCTGCCATAGTGTTTAAGACACACTCTGGGAGGTCGAAAGGCTCCCGTTGAGCGGCCACACATGCAGGGCCCATAACTCGGGCTGTGGATGCCACAGCGTGCCGTTCACTTGGAAGAGGAGGTCTCGTCTCAAGGGAATGGGCCACGGGGCTGCTTCGAGCAGCTGGAATAACTCCGACACCCACGGCTGGTTCCTCCAGAGGGGGGCTATTAGAAGAAGCTTGTGCCGTTGTTCCCTGACTCGTCTGAGTACCTGCGGTAGCAGAGTGATTGAAGGGAACGCATAGAGCGGGAGGCTGGGCCACTCGTGGGCCAGGGCATCCGTGCTCTTCATGAAAAGGTTGGGCAATGAGAGTTGTCTTCGGAGGCGAAGAGGTCTACTCGAGCTCTGCCAAAGACTTCCCAGATTTTCTGAACCGTGTGTATTAGCACGTGGTGTCCCCTTATGTCCAGCAGGAAGAATTGACAGGCACGGCACACTGCTAGCATTTCTAGGCATTTAATGTGCAGACCCGATTCCTCCTCAGACCAAAGGCCGAAGGCTGGTTTGCCCTCACACAGAGCTCCCCAACCCTTGCTGGAAGAGTCTGTCGTGACAACCTTCCTCCTGAGCGCCATGTCTAGAATCACCCCTTGCTTCAACCAGAGGGGGTCCATCCAACGGTTCAGGGCTGATACACAGGCCCGATTCACCGTTATGCGATGGCGACCGTGACGCCAAGCCGCAGATGGAACCCTCTGCTTCAGCCAGAACCCAGTCGAAGCACTGGCGAAGCCGCTGCCATAAGGCCCAGCATTTTCTGGAAGGCCTTGAGTGGGCGGACGATTCCTTCCTTGAAGGAGGCCGCACAGCGCTGAATTGTCATGGCTCGTTCTGCTGAGACAGTTGCTGTCATCTGCACTGAGTCGATAACTGTCCCCAGGAACGACACTCGTTGGCTGGGTGACAGGACGCTCTTGGCAAAGTTGACCCTGAGCCCCAGCCATTCCAGGTGGCTGAGGATGAGGGTCTTGTGCGATGTTGAAACCACCTCTGACTGTGCCAGAATGAGCCAGTCGTCGAGGTAGTTCAGTATGCGGATTCCCATCTGTCGCAAAGAGGAGAGACCCGCATCCATGCATCGCGTGAAGGTGCAGGGAGCCAGGGACAGACCAAACGGGAGGACCCTGTATTGATATGCCACCCCCTCGAATGCGAATCTCAAGAATCGTCTGTGATGGGGGGGCTACCTGGATGTGAAAGTATGCGTCTTTCAGATCCAGCGACATGAACCAGTCCCTTGGGCGTATTTGCGAGAGGATCTGTTTCAACGTGATCATCCTGAACGACGTTTTTACCAGGGCGTGATTCAGGAGTATGAGATCTAGAATAGGTCGCAGGCCACCGTCTCTTTTGGGGATGAGGAAGTAGCGGCTGTAGAAGCCTGACTCGCTCTGGGCTGGAGGAACGACTTCTATGGCTCCTTTTACCAGCAGATTCATCACCTCTGCGCGCAGCACCTGAGCGTCCTTGCTGCGCACTGTGGTGGCAACCACTCCGCGGAAGCATGGTGGCCTTCGAGCGAATTGGAGTGAATAACCTCGTCTTATTGTAGCCATTACCCAATCTGACACACCGGAGATGACTTGCCAGGCCATGGCCCGTGTGGCCTGAGGATGGATAGGCTCTGGAGACCGGCTGCATAAGGGCAGGACGCTTATGATAGGCAGAAGAGGATATTTGCTCTTTTTTTGAAAATGTATGTGTTTTATTTTTTCCGCTATCACAGCGGTCGAACACCCGGGTGCTAGAGAGGGCCCTTGGGGGACAAATAACACATTTCCCTCTGCACCCAGCGCTAAGCGGGGCGACAAGAGGCACATAAGAGGCTGCTTGCGGGGTGGTCCGGCGGTAGCGAGACTCGGGCCCCTCCTCTTTCTGCCTGGCTGTTCAGGAGGACTTCTGAGGCGCAGGAACCAGGGCTATCTTGGGCCGGGGTCCTTGGTGCTTCGGGAAGGGGTAACGTCTCGCAGAGCGGGAACGTCCTCTATCCTGCCGATCCTTAGGGGGCCTGGGTTCGGGGGTGGCTGACGTTGGCTTGGAGGGCTGCTGAGTCGGCGCAGGTTTGGGTGAGACGACTTCTGAGCCTCCGTGAACCGCTCCGCGAATCCTTCCACCACCGGCCCGAACAGGCTGTTGGCTGAGACTGGAGCGTTGAGAAAGGGGACCTTATCCGCCACCTCCATCTCTGTCAGGGTGAGCCACAGATGGCGTTCTACCACCACCAGGCTGGACATAGACCGCCCAATGGCCTGGGCAGTGGCCTTGGTTGCGCACAGGGCCAGGTCCGTTGCGCTCCTCAGGTCCCTGAGTGAAGCCACATCGAGACTGGCCTCCTCGCTGGCGAGCATCTTGGCCTGAAAGACCTGGAGGACCACCATCGAGTGCAACGCTGAAGCCACTTGTCCAGCCGCCGAGTAGGCGCGTCCAGCAAGTGCCGAAGTAGCTCTGCACGGCTTGGACGGATGGTTTCCCCTCGCCTTCCATCCGATCGCCGTGGGCGGGCAGAGATGCGCGGCCACGGACTCATCCAGAGGGGGCAGGTGCTCGTATCCCTTCTCTTCGGCGCCGTCAACGGAGGAGAGGGCGGAGAAAGCAGAAGGTCTAATGCGAGATGAGTAGGGGGTGCGCCACGATTTAGTGAGCTTGTCGTGGACTTCTGGGAAGAATGGGGATGAGCGTTGACGGGGGGCCTGCTGGCACCCCGGAAGAAACCACTCGTCCAGCCTGCTGCGCGAGGGCTCCTGAGGCGGAGACCACTCGAGCCCGAGCTCACCGACAGCCTTTGTCATAATTCGGACGAGCTCCTCGTCCGTTTTGGGCCTGGCGCTGCGAGAAGAAGAGGGCAGGGTCAGAAAACGAGCCCGAAAACTCCTCCGCATCAGACGCTGCCAGGGAAAGGCTGTCCATCTCATCGTCGCTCACACCGAACGAGGTCATGTCGCTCGCAGCTGCAGAGGGACGCTGATCGGGCTGGGTGAAGCAGAAGGGAGAAACCTCTCTCTGTGGTGATGACGAGGCACGCGGGCACTGAGCCGACGTGAGCTCGCTCGTCTCCGGCCGCTCAATTCCTCTGCCCCGCTGTTATATTTCCTCGCAGGTCCCTGGGAGGAAGAAAACGGGAGGGCGCGAGGGGCGGAGTCGCTCTCTGAAAAGAAAGCGATCCGAGAGCGCAGAGAGGCAAGACTGAAAGACTCGCAGTGCGAGCAATCAGTCCCGCTGAGCGCAGCGTCAGCATGGGATTTCCCCAAGCATGACACGCACTCAGCGTGACCATCATCAGCGTGCAGGGGAGCCCTGCATGTCTTACAATGACGGCGCGGCATTTGAAACAACGCCGAATTTGCTCTTTTTGTGAGGCTCTTTTAGACGATCGCCGGATGGCGGCAGGGGATAGACCGGGAAACAGCAAAGCTGCAAGGTCCAATCCAGCTGCTAAGGCGTTTCTATGGCGAAGTCGCCGTCAGCGAGGAAGAATCTTCGTCTCTGAAGAGAAGAAATCTGAGATGCGGCGGCTATTGGAATTTTATTTTATTCCAATAATAAAAACATGAAGTTTGTATTCTGTGTACAAATCCTCTATTTTTAAAATGTATTATTCATATTTTATTTTATTTTATTATTTTATTTATTTTTTATTTCATTTTTATTTTTCTGCAGCAATAAAAACATGAAATTTGTATTCTATGTAGAACTTGAACCAAAGGTTTAGATCTACTATTATTTTTAAATTTATTATTCATTTTTTATTTTATTTTATTTTATTTTATTTTATTTTATTTTATCAGATGCATGTATTCAGAAAAATTTATATTACATTCAAGTTATACATAAGCTTTTGCATTCCCTGCGATTTGAACCCATGACCTCTACTGATACTCTACCATTTGAATGAAAGGATTGTTTTATTTTTTTTTTATTTTTTAATAATGATAATAATAATAATAAAAATGTAAAGTTTGTATTTTATGTACAAATCCTCTATTTTTAAATGTATTTTTATTTTATTTTGTTATTTAATTTATGTTTTAGTTTTTTGCAACAATAAAAACATCAATTTTGTACAACTTCAAACAAGAGATTATTTTTATTTTATTTTATTTTATTTTATGAAAACACTCTCACTCACAAATATATGACATAAGATAAGGGTTGTGAATTAACAGGTTAAACATCCAATTATCTGATTAAGCAGCTTTTAGTTATTCAGATGAATGGATGCACACGGTTTGGTGTTACCTATTTTAGCAAATGCAACACATACAGAATTATTAATTTGATAGATTTATATCATCACAGCTTGTTTTTTCTAAAGGTAATGGTATGCATTATTTTACAGAGACTCTGACAAACAGACTCTTTCAATGCCGACGTGAGATTCTTGAGTGACATCAGACAGGTTGTGCTACAGAGACTCTTACAATATTGCAGTTCATCTCCCAGGGACTAGAAGCGCAGTGCTTAGGGTTTCAGTCGAGCTCCGTGCTTCTCCGTCTTAATCGGCCAAGCTGTCCTCTGTCAAACACAATGTGAGCTAAATGATGTATCAACCATGTTTCCCGGGGGACCTGCCTTCCCTCGTGTGTTACCATGGCAACAGGTGAGCAGGGTGGTCATTTGGTCACATTTAAAGAGAATTGCAGCCACGTGGGCGCTGAGGCTCAGGGACGGCAAACGCACAGCAGACAGCGGCAAATTACACATCCACAGATAAGACAAAAGCACTTACTTAGAGGCTCATCACTAATCAGTTTACAGCGTAATGCTACATTTTTAAAAAATGAGTGTGTGGCGTTTTGCAAATGAAATTGGGTGTATTCCAATCAATTCCTGCATGCATCAGTCACATAAGCGCAAGCTGATTAGTAAAGCTCTCTCCATTAGTTTGTTGACTGATTAATTCACGTATTTGCAGTTGATGCTGTGTTGATTGAGAATTGATTAACTTTATCTTTTAATACCTGTTTGCAATTATACACGCAGGCGGTCACTCTTCTTGACACACCAGACTATTGACTTTCAACAAATTCTGCTTAAGAACTGCCCACTTATATTATATTATATTATATTATATTATATTATATTATATTATATTATATTATATTATATTATATTATATTATATTTTCTTGTTTTAAATGTCCATTTTTAGAAGTAAAATGGGTTGCACACAATGTTTCATGATGATTTTGCTTCCATTATAATATTATATATAAATATTAATATGCAAATATTAGGGTCATTCCACAAAATCGGTGCCTTTTCCACTTGGAAAAAGTGAAAAATAAAATGTTTAATCAATATCTTTTAAATATCCATGAAATGAAGACACCTTAAAATGACAAGAAATTGTATTGTGCCATCTCAGGCTATGTAATTTATTATTTTATGACTATTTGTCTACCTCATGTTTTTGTCAACCCTGTTTTTGTCAACCGATACAAGTGTTACTAGATACTGTAGTTTAATTAGAACTCATATGCCACTGAATGATCTAGGCATTAGCTCAATAATATACCGAGGGAGACTTTTAAAATGTTTGAATTTTACATAGACAATCTTTAAAAACAGGGTCAAACCTAATCTATGTCATCCCTGTTACCCAAATGTCAAAACCTGTTACTCTAAAAAGTAACAGGTTGACAGTAACAGGTTTGATGATTTCAAACAAATTTGCTAATTGCTAGCTAATAGTCAAGTTCACAAAAGCACATATTGTACCCTTTGAAAGGATTTTACTTGTAGATATTGATTATATTAAATGTATGAAATAATTGTTTAAATTTACATTTGAAAAATGGTAACAGGATTGACACTGCATGGTGGCCCCGTCCTCAGTCAAGCCTCATAAATCATCAAAAAATAGAACATTATAGAGGAGTGAGAGAAACATGCTTGTGTTTTAAGTGTAGGCATCCTGGTTGAGAGATGATGTAACCTCATAGAAGTGATGTCACTTGAATGTACATTATTTTACAAGGGTTTTTTGTTGAGGGTAACAGGGCTGATGTGAAATCAGGAGACACCAATAAAAAGATTTATATTTTATAGAAAAAATGCATACTTATGACAAAAACATTGCTTAACAGTGAGACTATATTTTGAACAATATCCAAATGTGATTTTTATATAATTTTGCCTTCATTTTGCAAATTAAAAGTCCTGCTGAAAAAGAAAAATCATAGTGAGGGACAGGCCAAAAACCTTACCCTTACCAGCATAAATGCTATTTAAATTATTTAAAATAATATTTAATTGACTTTTTTATGTAATAATGATGAAAGCATACATAGTATTATGTTTTTAAACTGCACATTTATTTGTTGTTATGGTAAATCTATGTTTGATTATTTCTTAGGGACACAAAAGGCACAGATTTCGTGGAATGACCCATTATTATATAATATTCTTCCATATAGTCCTTCCATTATGCATTTTTTCTTTTTCTTTTTTTCTTTTTGAATATCGAATTTCAGTCAAATTTCCATTCCCATTTCGGAAATAAAATGGGTTGCATGCATTGTTTCATGTTGATTATATTATATTATATTATATTATATTATATTATATTATATTATATTATATTATATTATATATTGTTGTTTTAAATGTCCATTTTCAGAAGTAAAATAGGTTGTACACAATGTTTCATGATGATTTTGATTCCATGATCATATTATATAATATTATTATACTGTATCCTTTCATATAGTCCTTCCATTATGCATTTTTTTTATTTTTTTATTTTTATTTATTTTTGAATATCAAATTTCACTCACATTTTCATTCACATTTCAGAAGTTGCATGCATTGTTTCATGTTGATTATAATTTTATTATTATATATTATATTATATCTTGTTGTTTTAAATGGGTTGCACATAATGTTTTGTGATGATTTTGCTTCCATTATAATATTATGTAATATTATTATATTATTGTAATATTATTATATAATATCCTTCCATATAGTCCTTCCATTATGCAATTTTTTTATATCAATTTTCACTCAAATTTTCATTCCCATTTCAGAAGTAAAATGGGTTGCATGCATTGTTTCATATTGATTATAATTCTATTATTATATTATATGATATTATCATTCTATATATTTTTTATTTATTTATTTTTTGAATATCCTATTTCACTCAGATATTATATTTCAGATGAGTTGCATGAATTGTATCATGTTGATTATAATTCCATTCTTATATTATATTATATTATATTATATTATATTATATTATATTATGTTGAAGACATGTAGATTTTATGAGTCCAAATGTTGTAATTATTGATTATTTTAAAGATCAGTAAAGCAGAATATCCAGAACTGGTTTAGTTACTACTAAGTGTCTCAAACCAAAGATTTCTTTGGCTGTCTAAATCCTGCATGATGATAGTCTAATCAGCGTGTCGAAGGGTCGAGGGAAATGCACAGCAATCAAGAGATTGAGCCAGTTAATGTGCGCTTTGGAGTGTTGGCTGGAAGCGAGCGAGTTAATGGTCCCTCCACCTGAAGGAGCTTTAGATTGATGCTCTTTTCCCAGACCTCATCTCAGGGTGAGGAGCTTGCCGTTCCTATTAACCCCACCTGTCCAAATGGGAAATATCCCCATCTGTCAAACACAGCTTTCAATAATAAATCAGGACAAATTAAGAGGGTCCCTCAGAAGGTGTCCTGCTGTCTCACCCATCTCTGCCAGGTTTCCTCGCTCTGGCCAAACAAATCGTGAGCGTTACTCCTGTGAATGGTGGTGAACCCTGCTGTTAGGACATCACTTCACAGAGAGATATTTCACTTTCATTCTCTTAGATCCGATGTCTCCTTTGGGTATGTCAGATTTTTCAAGGGAGGAACTGAATGAATTACGAAATAAGCCAACTGAGGTCGAGCATTACAGTGATTTTAACAGAAAAGAGGTATTTTTAGGCATGAAGTCCCACTTAACCATGGTAAAATCACTGTAAACTCATCTGAATCTACTGATGTTCCCTTATGTTTTCTTTTAATATTTGTAAAGTTGTGTGTGGTGTGGTTAAATCAGTTTATGCTGTGCATATAAACTAGTTCCTCATTTGATGATATTTGTCCATCTGTGTTCAGAATTCAGATCCTCGTGTTTTTATCCATTAGGCTGCTGAACATTGATCATTTATAGCTGCAGGATGACTGGATGACAGTGATGGGTCAGAAAGACTCTCATTTGTGAGCTGCATTATTTATCAAGTGCAAACAGTGGGATGATATTGGGCTTCAGTGTTAGATCAACATGGATTGAGAGCAGCTCCTCAAGGGCTCACAGACCTCAAGCTGTTCTGTTACGAGCTTCAGTTCAGCAGCCAGTCATGACAGCCCTGTTATAAAAACCAAAAGTTTTAAAAAGAGTTTGATCTGTCAGCCACCATGCCGCACTGTTTCTGACAGCAACAGTGTAGCCAAAAAAGTAGCATTATGGTATATTTTATATTATATTATAATGTTTAGATCCTCTATTATATATTTATTTATTGTTTTATTTACTATTGATTTATTAATGATTTATTTTAATATTGTATTTATTTTATTTTACCACGGAAAAGGAAAAACCAGGGTAAAATCATTGTAAACTCATCTGAATTTACTTAAGATGTTCCCTTTGTTTTCTTTTAATATTTGTACATTTGTGTCAATTATTATATTATATTATATATATTTTAATACATTATATTAATTTTTATTGTTTATTTGTTTATTTACTTATTTGTGGATATTCTTGTCAGTATGTTCTTAAACTTAATTGACAGCTATATTTACAGTATATTGTTGTATTTGTGCATGTAAATGACAATGATAATTTTTTATTAACTGAAAAATTGTGGAGAACTTTTTTTTAGCTCGATTTTTACTAGATTTGACTTATTACATTAAATATTAAATTTTAATCTGTTTGACTACAATTTCTACAGTTTTGTTGAAATAACTGTTCCTCTGATTTAAAAAAAATAAATAAATTCAGAGCAAATGCATTCAGAGTAAATATGTTAATATATTAAATATATTGTATTTAAATCTCTTATATTTTTTTTCCCATGCAGTACTTCTATGCATTTGTTTTCATTGAATATTTTATTTTAACAAAATACATCACAGTTTGTAAGCAAAATGTTGTGCAAATGTTGTTTCATGTTGATTTAAAAATTCTGGAATTATTTTATTTTATTATTTTATTTTGTTTTATTTACTGATTAATTAACTGTGTTTTTTTCCTTACTTACTTGGACCAAGATAATTGTCAGCTGTATTTACTTTTTTTTTTTTCCGTGCATATAAATGACAATGATAAAATATCATTCTCCTTTTATTTGGTGAAAGACTTTATTTTAACTAAATTTTTATATTATTTTACTTCTTACATTAAACATTTTGAATCTACTTGACTACAGTGACTGTTTAAAATAATTGTTCCTCTGATTTAAAAAAGCCATTTCAAAGCAAATGCATAGAGTAAATATGGCAGTATATGTTGTATATAATTATATATAAATAACAGCAGATATTACATGATTCTAAATGTAAATCAGATTAATATGAAGTTTCTAAGGCTGTCTCTCTGTCTCTGGTTCTCTCTGTAGGTGGTGGCATATCATTACTGTCAGGCTGATAACACGTACACGTGTCTGGTTCCTGAGTTTGTGCACAGTGTGGCTGCTCTCCTGTGCCGAGCACATCAGCTGAGTGCATACAGAGAGCTGCTGCTGAAAGAGCCGCACCTGCAGAGCATGCTCAGTCTGCGCTCCTGTGTGCAGGACCCCATGGCTGCCTTCCGCAGGGGGATCCTGCAGCCGCTCGGCAACCTGCGCAAAGGTACGCAAACACAAAAAGTCTTACTTTTGGTAATGAAAACTAAGACAGTATGTTAGTTGGGGACCCTTTTTTTTTCATAACTACAATGAGACGAAGATATAAAAGCGAAGTTGATCTAAAAACAGTGGCAAACATATATTGTTTCTCAAATGAAAGTGTAACACAGTGTCCTAATCAGATGCAATGCAACAAGATTCTAACAAGCATCAATCAAAATCACAGCCAATCAGAAGCGCATGTGGGTGGGCTCTTTCTGTTAGTGCACTGCACTCGCAAAGAAATGGATAGTATGTAATAGTACGGAATCATCATAAATATTAAACCATTTTAACATTATTGAAAATACTTGTATTTCAGTGACTGATGTGATCCTTGAAATACAAGTGTTTGTTCACAGTCAGTTCACTGTGTATGTTTCTTTTGATTTATTTTCAAGATCTGAGGTAAATTATTCTTTGCTGCTTTTAATAAATCCAAACATGGGTTTCAACTATATTGTTTGCGATTGTGGTTGTCAAATAAATGCACTTATGCAACCTATGTGCCACAATACCAAGTCTTCTTTGCTGTTAAATAGAAAAACATTGATATAATTTAGTGCTGTCAAAGTTAACGCGTTAACGCAAATTAATTTTAACGGAACTAATTTTATTAATGCGCGATTAACGCAGCGCGCATTTTCTGTTTGACCCGTGGCCTAACTCGTATACTATAGTTGGAGAAATGGAAATGGATGGAGATGCTGACAGTGTTGCCAATTTAGCGACTTTTCAGACTACTTTAGCAACTTTTTTTTTGTTTTTTTTTTTTTTTTTTCAAAAAGCGCCTAGTGAGCAATCTTTATAGGGTTTGCCCAAACCTTATTTAGTTTCTGAGACCTGCCGGTACTGCCGCGCGAGCGCGAGGTCTCTCTTTCCCGCTGCACGCACACCTCTCTCTCTCTCTCTCTCTCTCTCTCTCTCTCTCTCTCTCTCTCTCTCTCTCTCTCTCTCTCTGCGTCTGCTCTGTTCAGCGCGCGGATGAGAGGAACAGCGCTTTCAGTTAAAACAGATATTATGTTGCTTCTCTAATTTAACATGCAAGTATAGCCGAAATCACAGCACAGCTATTGTCTTTATCTTATGTATAGCCTATTTGATTTTATCAGACGATGGCTGGATTATAAATCAGGATTTTTGTGCAGATTAACATCTTGGAAGGGAGAGCTGGTTATTTAGTCCTATGGGTCGCGTTTCAGTCACTATTTCATATTCATTCCTTTGTCTGACAACAGAAACAGTAAAATATATCAATAAAAACAGTTTTATTGAGAATTTAGCTGCATCAAAATACAGTATGTGGGCACAGAGAGGCAAACAAATGTAATAATAAATAATAAATGTACATTTTGCATGTTCAGAAGAAGTGAGATGCCCTGTCATGCGGAAATGTAAACAGGTTTGTGTAAGTAAATTGCTCAGTGCAAAGAAAGAGAAGTAATGGGAACCTGGTATTTCTTTTTTCATGTGTCTAATAGACATGAGCAAGTTCTTTGAAACACATCTATTATCTTTGAAACACGTCTAGTCTTCAGGCTCTGTTAACTATGGTTTCACTAATAATAAACATATATTGCATAAAGCATCCATATATGTCATTGCCCATGTTGATTAGAGTATTTAAAACATGAAAAGTATTATTTTAAGGTACATTTAGAACAGATAAAAATGAGCGATTAAATTGTGATTAATCGCGAGTTAACTCATGACAATCATGTGATTAATCGCGATTAAATATTTTAATCGATTGACAGCCCTAATATAATTAGAAATTATTTGAATCAATATAACAGGGTTTCTGCAGGTCTTAAAAAGTCTTAATTCTCCCTTCCACAAATTAAGGCCTTAAAAAGGTCTTAAATCTGAGCAGTCTTCCTTAGTATTTATGTCCTGTTTTCCAGTTCAAATATCTAAACATCCTTAAATCAAGTTACATTTACCTGAGATGCAAAATGAAGATAAAGTTTGGTTTTCTGAAAAATAAAAAAAAAAATTCAAGTAAGTTTATTCTTAAAACAAGAACAAATATCTGCCAATGGGAAAACTAGTTTTCCCTTTGAATTGAGTTGATTTTTCTGAACCCATTAGCAGATATTTTTATCTTAAAATTGTAAAATAACTTAAGAAGATTTATTTTAAGCATTTATTTATTTTATCCAGTCCTTGCATGCATTTCACTCAGAAATTCATCACATTCCAGAATTAAAACAGGTTGCAAATGTCGTTTCTTGTTGATATTAATTCCATAATTGAGTGATTAATATTTTAGCTCTTCCTGCATCCGTTACAGTTCAGAAAAGGTTATGTGGACAGAAGGAACATCAGGGAATGAAATGTTGTATCACACCGGATGAGTCAGATGTCATGTGTTTGATGTTCAGCAGATGGTCAGATTATATGAATGGGGTGGATTTGCTTGGTTGTTGTATTAAATGCAGTGAAATCCATTTTCCCAAGCCTGTTTGCACATACGCTGTCATGTACTGGCCAACGTTTATTTCTTAGAAATGGAATAGTTTCATTGAAATGAATTAAATCTATTGAACTTCCAGAAATAATAAGGCTGACAATCAAGAGCCGGTTTCAGTTTATAAACAGAATGCTTGAACTGAATGACAGTTTAGTTAAAGGGGTCATATGATGCGATTTCATGTTTTTCTTTCTTTTTGGAGTGTTACAAGCTGTTTGTGCATAGATAAGATCCCTGAAGTTGCAAAGACTAAAGTCTCAAAACCAAAGAGATATTCTTTATAAAAGTTAAGACTCTGCCACGCCTCCCTAAAACGGCTCATTCAAACACGCACCCACAAAAAGGCGGGACAGTGTAGAGCAGTGCTTGTTGTTTGTCGTTTCTCCGATCACAAGTGCAGACATGGTAATGTTTATGCGGCGCGACGCGTAAAAAGACAGTATAAGTCATTATAATCTGTAATTATGTCCCCACTGGGATGCAACAAATGCCTTGTTTATAATGGGTTTTATTGTTTTTGTGCCGTCGCGCCGGGACATGGCATCACAATACGGTAAAGGGGCGTAACATTTCCATCTCACGCTTGAGGTATTCAGCCAATCACAACGCACTGGATAGCTGGCCATTCAGAGCACGCCTCGCTTCTCAGAACGATGAAGTTTGTAAAAATCGACATGTTTCAGAAAGGCGGGGCATAGAGGAGCAACAATAATGTACAGTATGTGGAAAATAATGTGTTTTTTAAACTTTAAACCGCATAAACACATTGCATTACACCAAATACACAAAATAATGTTCTTTTTAGCAACGTCATATGACTTTTAAAACGTCATATGACTTTTTAACTTTTAACTTTATAAAAGTTAAGACTCTGCCACGCCTCCCTAAATCGGCTCATTCAAACACGCACCCACAAAAAGGCAGGACAGTGTAGAGCAGTGCTTGTTGTTTGTCGTTTCTCCGATCACAAGTGCAGACATGGTAATGTTTATGCTGCGCGACGCGTAAAAAGACAGTATAAGTCATTATAATCTGTAATTATGTCCCCACTGGGATGCAACAAATGCCTTGTTTATAATGGGTTTTATTGTTTTTGTGCCGTCGCGCCGGGACATGGCATCACAATACGGTAAAGGGGCGTAACATTTCCATCTCACGCTTGAGGTATTCAGCCAATCACAACGCACTGGATAGCTGGCCAATCAGAGCACGCCTCGCTTCTCAGAACGATGAACTTTGTAAAAATCGACGTGTTTCAGAAAGGCAGGGCATAG
The DNA here is from genome assembly GCA_039654775.1 of Spinibarbus caldwelli. NCBI lineage: Eukaryota > Metazoa > Chordata > Actinopteri > Cypriniformes > Cyprinidae > Spinibarbus > Spinibarbus caldwelli. The sequence continues at coordinate 3,304,306 of CM077233.1, forward strand.
AGGAGCAACAATAATGTACAGTATGTGGAAAATAATGTGTTTTTTAAACTTTAAACCGCATAAACACATTGCATTACACCAAATACACAAAATAATGTTCTTTTTAGCAACGTCATATGACCCCTTTAATAGTTTGTTGGCATTCTTATAAAACACTGATTTTACTGGAATCATTAAGTGGAATCAGAGTAGTTAAATTTCTTCTGTAATTACGAAGAGGAATTAAAGCCTCTGTTTTCCTCTTAATCCTCTAGGTTTCTCCTGCATTTTTTTTTGTTCTGTTACTTGTAATTAGTTACTGATTTTCAGTGAGCTTGAGTTTTTTTCTTTTTTCTCTTTTTTAGGCTTGAATTAGTTTTTCTGTGATATTGACAGTTGTGACAAGAATTATGAAAATTCTATGCTATCAAAAACTTTGATAACATAAAAATCTTATTAAAAGCAAAAATAACTATATCATGATTAGGGGTGTAACATTTCACAAAATTCACGGTTCGGTTCAATACGACACAGTGGTGTCACGGTTCGGTACGTTTTCGATACGGGTGGCGGAGCAATTGGTTATGTCACAATGTTGGAAATATTTCTGTTTTAAACCATGAAGGTGAGCCAATGGATATCACACAAGCACGCGTTTGCACCAGGGTTTGCACACGTGCCATCGTTGTGCAAGATTTATGCCGGTGAACGTATTAATCTCAGTCAATTCACTATAAGCGGAAAGTGAAAGTAAAAACAGAATGACAGAGTAATGACGAAGCTTTTGGCATCTGACGCCGCATATTCTCTCAGAAACAAAGAGAGACCAATCTACTTCAACAGGCTGATAACGGTAGGCTATAGCTGTTTTCATTTATTTCCTTAATATTTCTCTTATACATACTGAAAAAAAAAAATGAGAAGAAACGTATTTTGTGTTAAACAGGTTGTTTTTGAAAGTCGGTGCTTGAAATAAAAGCTTTTTTATTTCATTGATTTTTATTGATGACTGCAGTGTTAATATTTTAATTATAGGACTATAATTCATTGTAGGTAGCCGTAGCCTATAGCCTAATAGACCTGTTTTAAAAGACCTTTTTTAAAAATATTTTAATTGAGGAGCAAATAGTCTAATCTTATCCTCACAGCGCATCAGTTTTGTGGTAATTGTTGCGGGGCAAATTAATTGTACTTTTAATTTGATAATAAAAGTAACTTCATAATAATAATAGGTCTAATAAAAATAAGAATGTAACAGGCCTACATTAATTGGAAATGCCAAATCCTCTTAATATTGCCAATAATTGATGTTTTTGACAGTATCTCTGGCTGTCGTCGACACAAGATCATCGTCTTTCGACGCACCGCGGCAAGGGGAGGTTATCGCGGGGCAGACAGCACGTTGCCTGTTACGTCGTTTGGGCTACGTTGTTGAGCGCAGTGGCACTGATATTTCACACATTTTAAGCTCTTTTATTTTCCAAACGTAATAGGATTAGTCCAACGAATCGTTGGGTTTGTAATGTGTACCAAACCGATAGCCTCGTACTGAACGGTTCAATACGAATACGCATATCGTTACACCCCTAATCATGATATACATTGTTATCGTGATATAAAATACTCATATCGTGATATAAGATTTTGGTCATATTGGCCACCCCTAATCCGTGCATTTATTTTCTCTTAAACCTCAGGCTCTCTCTGAGTCTCTGAGATCTCAAGGTCATTGTGGTTTGTTTTATGTGGAGTTCCAGTCTTTTGCTCAGCTCGATCGATATTTTATTGTAGAAGTCGCAGATAAACAAACCCTGTGTTTGTATGATGGAAATGGAAGATGCTTTGGATCAATATGGCCTCGAGAGGAGAGACGACAAACCTTGATAGAAACCATCTTCTGCTCTTCCTGCGTTGCACAAAAAAAAAAAATAAAAAATAAAAAAAGTTTTCTTAAGTAATTTTCATTTTTGTCTTAAAGGGTTAGTTCACCCAAAAATGAAAATTAGGCTGTGTTTTACTCACCCTCGAAGCATCCTAGATGTGACTTTCTTCTTTCAGACGAATCCAATCTGAGTTATATTAAAAATTGTCCTGGCCCCTCCAAGCCTTTCCATGGGGATAAACGGGTGTTTGCTAGATCCAGTTCGGAAGACGTCAAATAAAGTACGCGCATCCGTAATAAAACGTGCCTCACACGGCTCCGGGGGGTGAATAAAGGCCCCCTGTAGCAAATCCATGCGTTTTTGAAAGATAAATATCCATATTTCAAACGTAATAAACACTTTTCTATCACTTCTGCTGACTGTGGTATGAGGAAGCAGTCCCGGCGGATGACGTAAGATGTATGCGTTGCGTGATTAGTGACGAGTACGGAGAGAGAACAAAACAAAATGCTGGTCACGAATTAGAAGCACAAAAAGAGGATTTGTAAAGGAAAATGTTGGAGGATCTCAATATAAGCCAAGAGGAGACTGGTTTTGCTTTGCTAAAGTAAGGAAACTTTGTTTCCTTTGCTACTACATTTCCCAGAGGCACGCGCGTGACGCATACGTCTTACGTCATCCGCCTGAACGTCTTCCTCGTACCACAGTCAGCGGAAGTGAGAAAAAAAGTGTTTATTACATTTGAAATACGGATATTTATATTTCAAAAATGCATGGATTCACTACAGGGGGCCTTTATTCACCCCCCGGAGCCGTGTAAGGCACGTTTTATTACGGATGCGCGCACTTTATTTCACGTCTTCCGAACTGGATCCAGCAAACACCCGTTTATCCCCATTGAAAGGCTTGGAGGGGCCAGGACAATTTTTAATATAACTCCGATTGGATTCGTCTGAAAGTAGAAAATCACATACACCTAGGATGCTTCGAAGATGAGTAAAACACAGCCTAATTTTCATTTTTGGGTGAACTAACCCTTTAAATTTTCTCTATTGGGATTTTTTTGCCTCGTTTTAGGCTTAAGTCTATTACACATACTATAATATATAGTAAAATAAAATAAACTAAAACTGGAACCAATCTGCAGCTCAATACACTAAGTATATTTTTATTTTATTATTTTTTAATACTTTAAGAGTGAGTATAGAAAATAAATATTATTATGGATACATATTTATTATATAATATGTTTTCTTAAGTAATTTTCATTTTATGTTTCTTCAATAATTTTTGTTTTTATTTAGTTTTTTTCCTCCAGTGGGATTTTTTTCCTTGTTATAAGCTTAAATCTAATACACATATTATAATGTATAGTAAAATAAATAAGTAAAACCAATCTGTAGCCCAATACACAGATTTGTTTTTATTTATATATTTTTATTTTACTTTATTTTTATATCATAAGGTTTGTATTTTTAGAGAGAAAGAGTATAGAAAATATATATTGTTATATTATTATATATAATTTATATACTCTCTCATATATTTATACATCAACATACTAGATAATATAATAGAGTTGTGCTTATAACAAGATAAAAATAAAATTCCCAGCACTATTTATTTATTTGCTTGCTTGCTTGCATTGTGGAAAAATATAACTCATGAGATTTATAAAATCTAATTTATAAGATGTATAATTTTTTGATATATTCCTTGAAAACAAGTCTTAAAATGTTATGCAGGCTTGCTTCAAGTAAATTGATCTTGTTTTAAGATTTTTAGAATAGAAAATTTCCTACAAAATAAGTCAATTACTGATAATGTTTTTTTTTTCTTTCTGAATGTCCGCTACAACCACACAGTGTCTTATTAAAACTGATTCTCGGGGAAGTGCTTTGGTTGAATCTGTCCGTCATGCCATGAAGAAGTCAGCACAAAGATTTGTGGTGGAGCTTTAAAAGCAGAGATGCTTTATGGATGCTGCTCGGCCGTATTCCTCATTCAAATAATATTTGAAAGCAGAGGAAGTGCAGCTCTTGATGTGTTGCTCGCTGAAGAACTATTTCTCCGTCTCTGTGTTATTCCGCTGCGACGGCTCAGCTCTGGGAAGTCTCTCAGATCTCGTGTGTAATGAATTGTTAAAGTGACTCCTGACAGATCCGGAGGGTGATGCTTCACTTGAGGCCAAACAAAGACATGCCTCATCTGAAGACTTTAATTGTGAAGTGGACTGATCCGTGCTCGTCATTAAGTCTCACTTTCATTCTATTGCAGAGTGATTGATATTATATGGATTCATTTGAACAAGTTGCTTATTTAATTCAGTCTCATCTGCATGGAAAACTTCCTCATGTTTTAGCAGGAGCAGAAATAAATATAATAACCACAATAACTCAAAGAAAAGAACAAGCCATTGCACATCTAGAGCCGAACTCAAGATTCATATGTAAAGTAGCATGAGAGATTTCGGTCGTACACCAGAGACTCATTAGTGCTGAAGCTCTTCTGCTCTCTCTCCACCTCTCTTGGTATTTTACCCTTTATTAATGGATATTTCTGACTCAAACTGGACGAGCTGCATTTGAAGCTGCAGAAAAACACATACCTGTGACATTTTTTATTTTAATTAATGCACAAAATTATTCTTTTGTTGACCATAAGCCATGAACCGCTACAGCTAGACCAATGAACTGCACAGTTAGACTGAAAAATTGTTTTATTTCTATTATTATTATGGTAACGCTTAGGTTAGGTAATGCATTAACTAACATGAGCTGACATTACCAGTATATTTTCACAGCATTTATTAATCTTCATTAATGTTAAATAATAATAAAAATGTTAAAGTTGCATTAATTAATGTTAACAAATACAACTTTTGATCTTACAAACGTATTAGTAGATGTTGAGATTAATACTAATAGACATTAACTAAGATTAAAGGATAAGTTCACTTCCAGAATAAAAATTTCCTGATAATTTACTCACCCAAGTTATCCAAGATGTTCATGTTTTCCTTTCTTCAGTTGCAAAGAAATTAAGTTTTTTGAGGAAAACATTCCAGTATTTTTCTCCATATAATAGACTACAGTGGTGGCCAATGATTTGAAAGTCCAAAATGCAGTTTCAATGCAGCTTCAAAGAGCTCTACATGATCCCAGCCGAGGAATAAGGGTCTTATCTAGCAAAACAATCTGTCATTTTCTTTAAAAAAAATTATATTTATACACTTTTTAACTACAAATGCTCGGCTTTACTTTTATAAAACACTTTGCAATTTGGCAATTGTTTTGTATAATGTATGTAATGTATGTACTTTTTATGTTGTTTATCAGAGAGGAAGATTCCAGAGGAAGATTGCATCATCTTGATTGACGGGTTGAACGAGGCGGAATTTCACAAACCAGATTATGGTGACACTGTCGCCTCCTTCATCACCAAGATCGTCTCCAAGTTCCCCAACTGGCTCAAACTGATCGTCACTGTGAGAACAAGCCTTCTGGTGAGACGTGAATATATACTGTATCTAAAGCTGCTGGAATGGGTGGCAGATCTATTCTGAGCTGGAAAATCAATGTTCAATGGAAAGAATAAAATGCAACTAATCATATAAATAAATAAACAGACTTAACTAGGAAAGAGAATCTAGTTCAATTTGACAGATGGACAGATTGAGTGACACCCTCATCCTCAAAACCATAAACAAAACTACACTAGATGGAAAATATGACAAATTAGATGATATTAAATACAGTTTTGATGGCAGTTAGGGTAAATATGGTTTGTGTGACCACAATGTGTTTTGCACAGTGAATCATTGGCTGCTTAGGCATGAAGCTGAATTTCAAGAGTTTTTTTTTTTCAATTGTCATATTTCACCCAAAATCAAAAGAAATAAAAATGATATAGAAAATTGTTGGTCACGCTTTATTTTAAGGTCTAGTTCTCACTATTAATAAACAGGTATGAAAATATGTCTTTCTGCAGGATACAATTTCTTATTTTGTCTTTTGATTTGGTAGTGAGATGGATGTTTTTGTCAGGTACATCTGTCTAACTTAGAATATTTTTCTCATCTGCTCAGATCAGGTTGGGTGTTGCGTTCACCATCTCAGACTCTCTCCACCTCATCTTGTCACTTTGGGCAGGAGAATCTTGTAGCTCTAATAAGGAACATTGACCCTCCAAATGAGACGGTACGACAGCTAGACAGTAATCCAGACAGGAGGAGGTGAAAAGGAAAAGGGAGCGAATTCGAGAGAGACAGTGTTCGTGTTGGCTGCGTTTTTGACAGTTTGAAAGGTAGTGCTCAACTAGCAGAGCAGAATCATCTAGTGTTTGATATGTGTCAGACGACAGATTGGAGAGTGTGTGTGTGTGTGTGTGCATACGCACGAGCGCAAATGTGTGTTTTTGTTCTTATGAAAGCCTCCTAATGCGTTCTGCTTTAGCTGTCACTATAAGTGAGGCGAGCTAGTCTGGCACTCAATAGGACTTTACAATATTTTTCAGCTTTTTGACACTATTTGTTGTATATCTTGAGATTTATGTATTTGCTCTGAAATAATTTAAAATGCACATTTTTATATATCCAGTATGCCACTGTAGACTAGTAATTTAACGTTTAAGAAGTAAAATACAGTAAAACTGCTGTAGTTAAAATAGTCAAGGCATGTGTTATTTTCACTAAGTGAACACGAGGAAGATTCATATTTAATTACAATATTAATTATTAATTGCAATTACAATATTTAGGGCTGAGTATCGAGTTCGATACTTTTTAGGCGGTGATTTCAGCGTCTGCCGTCTGACTAAATGAGGACATAAACACATGAACATCATCTCCAGAACTGCTCTGAGAGTCACTTCATGAGCATTTTACTGTTTGATTTGAGTAAAACTAGTGTCATATCATATACACACAGAACTGCAAAGGTATTCATGGCGGCCCGTCAAAATAAAAGTTTGGTTTAACTTGGAAGACACTGCAGCAGAAATATATTACTATTGTTCAGCAGAATGTACATACTGCTACTACTAGGCTACTATTAAAATTATTAAAACTTTATTTTTTTAAGTAATGATCTCTTTTTTAAGTGATTATTTCTTCCATGTTTTCATTTTAACAGTAAATCCCCTTTGTTTGCCAATAATAAATAAATAAAGTTTAATTTTCAATAATTTAAAGATAAATGAAATTAATGTTTTATGCCTTCATTTGAAAACCAGATACAGAACACAGAATTTCAGAGGAAAAATAAAACATTTCATAAGGCTATTTTAAGAACAAATTTGAATAAATTAAGTTGTTTTTATGCATTCAAATAATTAGACATACTACAACACAGAATTTAATAACAATAAAACATATGGTGAAAGAAAATAAAACACCCGCTTATGAAAGTGGTTAAAGATTTTCAGTTTCTTGAAATCTTTAACAACCTAGAATAAATGAATAGAAATGATGATTCTGTCTGAGCTATGCGTTTTAAAACGAACACGCGCTAGTGTAAACGCAGCCTAACAGATGTGTAAACTGAAAACTATTTGAACTTTATTAACCCTCTGGGGTCTGAGGGTGTTTTGGGTGCCTGGAGAAGATTTGACATGCCCTGACATTTGTGCTTTTTTTTTTTTTTTCAGTTGCTTATAAACAAATAAATGGCTAAAGTCTAATAACACTGTAAACAGCACAAACTATATATTTTTTGTTTGTAGTTTATTAAGAATATATTTAGCGCTCACACAAAATAACTTGAGATTCACTTGTGAGTGCAGTTAAACAGTTTATTAGGAACAATCAAAGCTGACTTTTAGCATCATTACTCCAGTCACATGATCCTTCAGAAATCATTCTAATATTCTTATTTGCTCCTCAAAAAACATTTATTATTATTATTATGTTGAAAAGAGCTGAGATGATGTTTTTCAGTTTTTTATTTATTTATTTATTTTTTTTTTTTTTTTTTGATGAATAGAAAGTTCAGAAGAACAGCATTGTTTGTAACATGATAAATGTTTTTATCATCACTTGTGTGCTAAATAAAAGTTTTAATTTCCATATATACACTGACTCCAAGCTTTTGAATGGTATAGTGTATATTGTTACATTTGGAGTAAGACTGGAGTAATGATGCTGAAAGTGCAGCTTTGATCACAGGAATAAATTACATTTTAAAATATATTCAAATAGAAAGCAGTTATTTTAAATAGTAAAAATGTTTCACAATATTACTGCTTTAGCAAATACAACTTTATGTATTTTGGATCAAATAAATGCAGGCTTGACAAAAACATAAAAAATCTTTTGTCAGGTAGTGTGTCATGTTGAAATATATAAATGAATATCACATACCTGGCATTTCCAAAGTGTATATTGTTTATGAGCTCTGAAGGACATATATATATATATATATATATATATATATATATATATTAAAAAAAAAAACATTTTGAAGAGACTCATTGTGTGCCTCAATTGGTCTTAGCTGTGTTCCAGGTTCCTGAGTGGGCTGCTTATTTGCATTGGCTCGCTTTGCAACAGGTTCCTCACATCTGAAATAAAAAAGTAAGAATGCTGTTTACACAAATAAACTACATTATTAACATTATTGTGATGGTCACTGATACTAGTACTAATTTATAGAAAAAAAAGAACACAATTACCACATAGCACACATATTATCATTGATATTTACAGCTTACATGATACATTTACACCTCAGACGATCGCAAACACCAATGACTGGGTATAAAACATTCAAAATATTTACACCAGAGCAGATATTCGTGAACAGAAGCTTAGTTACAGTCATAAACACAAGCATGCTTTGTATGTAGGCCTATAAAATACAAAAACTATAGTTATAAACATATATGGCTATATTCGCGAACAGAGAATAGCCTATCCCAGTAATGTTTTGTCTAATCATTCTTACTGACATTAGGCTAGTAACATTATAACTCATATTACTTTTATATCCTATTGCTGTCTATTTTATAGAGCATTAAAAAAAAAATCCTGGCATCGTGAGACATTTAGATGCTGTGAATGAAACTTCATAATATTTCACTTGATTATACATTTAGTCAGGAATTATAGTTTGGAAAAAGTCTAACTAGTAAAATGTGTACAAGTCATGTGAAAACTAATACAAGTAGGTTAATAAAAAAAGACTTACTCATGTTTATGATCTCCGCTGGATCAAGCCGCCTCATTCTTCTTTTCTGATGTAATGCAAAGCTTCTTGAGGTAAATTCTGTCTTATTTGTCACAGTGCGTCTTTTTCTGAGATGAATTCTGTCTTATTCCTCTCAGCGCAAAGCGAACAGTAGTCGACAAGAACTTGAGGTAAAGTCTCCTGCTTTGTTTGCTGTGATGTGGGCATTTACATGCCGTGGACGATTATAATATCTATAGCGCGCTCAATGTGTGGGCCTGGTCGCATTAGAGATAATGAAGGGAGGGACGTGAAAGACTGGACATCGCGTTGGTTTCATATGGATTACTTTATCACAGAATATTTGTTTTCGATAAGACTTGTTTAGTTTAATAGTAGATATATCAAGCTTTCTATAGATAAATCTCTCATGTCTCTTTGTGGAGTATTTGCTGAGTTTCAGTTCATTTTAATGATGCGTTTCTAAATGAAGATCACACAGACCAAGGCAGCAAACAGCACACCCTGTTTGTTTTCTTTATTTTACAAATGCACAAAGTTTTGTTGTTATTATGTGTGTATATGAATAAAAGTAGACCCTTTACAGATTTGACTGATGTATTGCTCTTATCTGTATGATCAAAACTGAAAGTGTAATTTAAGTTCGTTTCAGCGTTATCAGGAGAAGATGCCACAAAACGTGTATCCACGTTTGTCGACCCCAGAGGGTTAAAACTATTTGCACTGATTTATTGTGTTGGATATATTTTGTTCCTTTGTGCAGTGGCTCAGGAGATGAGGCTTTGAGTCTGTATAAATGTCAACAAGCTGAAAAAATAAAACCAAATTTTTTGAGATAATGTAATCTTGTTAAAACTGATTTCATAAAATTGGTATCGAAAAAGTATCGTTCAGGAACCGGTATTGAACTCAAGGTATCGGTATCAATATCGAATTTTTTATTTTTTTTTTTTTGAAAGAAATTAATACTTTTATTCAGCAAGGATGCATTAAATTGATCAAAAGTGACAGTAAAGACATTTACAAGGTTGCAAAAGATTTCTATTACATATAAATGCTGTTCTTTTCAACTTTCTATTCATCAAAGAATCCTGAAAAATAAAATGTATCACAGTTTCTACAAAAATATAAAAGCAGCATAACTGTTTTCAACATTGATAATAATCAGAAATGTTTGCTGAGCAGCAAATCAGCATATTAGAATGATTTCTGAAGGATCATGTGACACTGAAGACTGGAGTAATGATGCTAAAAATTCAGCTTTGATCAAAGGAATAAAATTTCAAATAGAAAACATTTTAAATTCTAATAATTTTTCATAATATTCCTGGTTTTACTGTATTTTTAATCAAATAAATGTAGTCTTAGTGACCAGGAGAGACTTTAAAAATGTTATAGTATATGTCATTCAAATATTTTAATATATGAAAAATATATTTACAAATAAATGCAATTGAATCGTTGAATCACATTGCAGTACATTGAAAAAGACAGTTTGAACACCAAAGGTTTTGCTGCTGAAGTTAAAATCAGAGCCTTTCTCTCTGAACACTCTTATCATGCATCTATGACTAAAAATGTGCATTAAACTCATCCTAATATTCACAATCTGCTTTATCTTACACTTCCAGCAAAATAATCACACATATATGGCATATTCAGTGCACCTGTCTTAATGTGACAGTGAGGTTTTGATTTAAATGTTGTCTCCTCTCAGTCTCAGGTGGAGAGTTTCTCAAGGTTTACCCATGATTCAATGCACATTCAGCAGAGCGTCTCTAAGGCGAGCGGGGACGGAGGTTTCCAGAAGGGTTGAAAGAGTTTCTGAGAGAACGGTGACAGACACTTGAGAGAGATGTTCATATTTACTCTGACGGCAGGCCGCTGAGCTGGATCAATATTTCCTTCTGAAACTACACTCTCTAGCTGAACTGGTTATTTGCTTCCTGAACTGGTTTGCAGTGGCAAGTTTTACCTTTGAGAATTGGACAGAGATGTTGTAATAGAGTTTATAATTTAAACTTCAGTAGCAAAAATAGTGTTAAAGTTGTTATGTTTGATTCATTACAGTGAATCAGTTCAAACTGTCTGTTTCACTGAATCGATTCAGAACTCTGATTCAGTTATGCATTTGCATCATCACTCAGACATGTTCATTGATGTACTGACACTGTAAAACCTGACATATGAAATAATTGTCCAATTATATGTATAAAAAATTTGCATTTTTTGAGTGTCATATTTGGCACATCAGGATTTTATGGTTCATATAGTATGATATAGTGAGAATATGGAGGAAAAAGCTCCTCATTTTTATTCAGAGGCCCAAAGTGAGCAAAAATATGCAATATTTATATGGCCAGAAAGTAAGATGGAAATTCTGATGCTTTGTAATGTAAATCAGTGCAATCTTTATAACAGTATAGCAGATACTTACATAAAATTTATCAATCGTCTCTCTATATCTCCAATAATATGTCTTAGTAAGATGCTATTTTAATGATCAAAACATATAATGCAACGCAGTAAAATGATGATTGAAAGATGAACAAATAAACGTTCCTCAAAAGCCTGATGATCATATTTGATGCTCACAGTTGAACATGATTTTTCTAATAAATGATGTGTGGATAATCATGTAAACCTAAGCCTCTTCAGTCCAGTAAGTGTTCATCTTGAAATATTACTAATATAAAAGTTATTCTTGCATTTACTTTCAGTAAAATCAGTAAAGATTTCACAGCGAAAAGACACGTGAAGCACGAGCTGAAGGGGGATGTTTGTACAATTACACTATAAAGCTTTTACTTGCTAAAAAGTAAAACTATCAATCGACAGAAGGCATGTAGTAGATTTTTCAGCATCATGATACAGTAGGTTTTATAGGGTGAAAATATATGTAGGTAAATATTGGTGTATATGAATGAGAATGATTAAATATGATGTGTGGGAAACATGCCTTGATCATTTGAACTAATAATCAGGCATTTTGTCAGGTTTTTGGTGTGATTTGATCTGTTGATTTGTGTGTGATGGTGACAGTCTGATGCACCGCAGCCGTCGAAGCCTTTCATCCCGCTGTTTTTTCAGATATCAGGAGCGTCTCACAGGGAGTGTGTTGTGGTTTCTCATCAGTCTGTGGTGGCTGGATATCTGTGTGATGTAAAATTCATTGTGTTCCTCTCTCTCTCCACTGCGGTGCTGTGTTATTGCTGCAATATGAGCAGGATTATTGGCCCTATTGATTTGTAGGGGGGTGTGTGTGTGTGTGTGTGTGTGTGTGTGTGTGTGTGTGTGAGAGAGAGAGAGAGAGAGAGAGAGAGAGAGACTGTGTTTAACCAGTCTTCCAGTTGACCTTGTGGACCTTGATAATTTTGTGTGTGTGTTTGATTGTAAAGAAAAAGCCTTTAAGTGTTTGGACATGATGTCTGGAGAAAACCATGTTTCAGTGTCTATCAAGAGCGCAGGTGCATGCTGGTCCGATGACTTACTGCATCCCTCCTGTCTTTCTGTCAAACATACTGGTGTGTTATCTGTAAAAATGTCATTATTGAAATTTGATGACAGTATTTAATGCTGGAAAACGTTTTAAATAATCATGAAACTAAATCTATTATTTTTATTGTTCTTTTTTAAAAAAAAATTTTGTTTCATTTTATTTTATTTATTATTTATTTTGTATTTTATAAAAGACATTATTTTATAACACGACCATTTATTGAATAATTAAATAGGCTTACTCTCTTAGGCTTACTTTTTTTCTGCACAGTATTTATTTATTTATTTATTTATTTATTTTAGTCAAATATGTCCCCTTCTTCTGGTACACCACTTCTGTGACTTGTACAGTTATTTATTTGTTTATTTTTTAAGCATTAGGTCTAACAACTGTGCAAATGAAAACAAATAATATAGTAATATTATAAAAAAATAATATTATTGATTCTTAATATAATAATATAATTTGTTGTCACTGGTGTTATTTTTAAATTACAAAAAGTTCAAAGTTCAGAGTAAGAAGAGGCTGTTCAAGTATGCACATGACAATTTTCATGCCATGTTGTTGAATTTATTTATTTATTTATTTATTTTTTTTTTTTTAAATGTCATTGAGGTCATGTTCTTTAATGTTTATATGCAGAATTTTTGTTTCTTTGAAATAAAAATAATAATATTTATTGATTAAGTCTGATTAGGTTAGTCTTTTAAATATAATTTTTCATGAGAACTGCTCAGTGAAATAATAAAATAAAATGAAGAACAAAAATGAATAAAAAAAACATTATTCTTTTTGAAAAGTAATATGGTCAAGATTTTAATATTTTAATTCTTAAAGGTGCCATAGAATGGAAAACTGTATATACCTTGGCATAGTTGAATAATAAGAGTTCTGTGCATGGAAATGACATACCGTGAGCCTCAAACACCATTGTTTCCTCCTTATGTAAATCTCGTGAATAAAAAAGACCAATGAAAAATAGGCAAATCAGAACATAACGCTGACTGTGACGTAACAGTCGGGATCGCTAATAGTTACGCCCCCAACATTTGCATATACTGTGGGTTGGTGTCTGTATTCAGAAAGGCACGGAAAGCAAATAACACGTTCTAATAAAATAACGCTAGCCACTAAAGGGACATGGTTAGCTCCTCGCTAGCGGTAGCCTGTTACATTACAGTACATAAGATTTCACTTACCACATAAACAGAGTAAGGAGAGATGACTGAGGATGATGGCGAATGATTTACAGATCCTGAGCACCACTGACAAGCATCTGATCTTGTAAAATGTGTGGTAAGTACTGCCGCTCCGTAGTATAAGAGTATGTGCAATCGTGAATCTCAAAAGCGAAAGTGAAAGTAAAAAGCGATCGTGCATTTGAAAGCAGTTTGTGCCCCGCATATTAATAGCGGCTCCCTGATGCCCGCATTTTATATACAGTATAATTACCCAACGATATAACTGCGAGAGAAAATATTGAAATAGTCAAGTCAAGTCACTTTTATTTATATAGCGCTTTTAACAATGCAGATTGTGTCAAAGCACTTAACAGTATCAAATTGGAGGATAGAGTGTCAGTAATGTATAATAATAAGATTAAACACTCAATTTTCAGTTAAAGGCATTTCATTATTGAATTCAGAGATGTCATTGTCTAGCTCAGTTTAGTTTAAATAGTATCTATGAAATCAAATTGATGATAATCGCTAGAAATTAAGTGTCCCCAACTGAGGAAGCCAGAGGCGACAGCGGCAAGGAACCAAAACTCCCTCTGTGACAGAATGGAGAAAAAAAACCTTGGGAGAAACCAGGCTCAGTCAGGGGGCCAGTTCTCCTCTGGCCAGGATATTATTGTTAATTTAAATATATTTTCCTCCCTGTGTTTCCTTCCTGCTGTGAGCTACTGAAATGAGCCGCACTGTGGAACAGCCAATCAGAGCAGAGCCGCACTGTGAAACAGCCAGTCAGAGCAGAGCTCAACATTATTATTCATGACCCTTCCAAATAAGCCAATAACAGACCATTTCATTCTAGGGAGAAATCCTAGGGTTGTAAATGCACATGTAAAACCGTTTCTCTGAGAATTTTTGCCCTTACCTAAGCCACATACCTTCTATGTAGATATCAGAGAACAATTTAAAATATTGTATCAATGCATACTATGGCACCTTTAATACTTTAATAATTAGGGTAACACTTTATTTTAAGGTGTTCTTGTTACACGTTACATGTACTTACTATTATAATAACTATAAATTATGCATAATTACATGCAAGTAACCCTAATCCTAAACCTGACCGTATAGTAAGTACATGTAGTTAATTAATATTACTCAGTACATAAATGTATAATTACACTGTAACAAGGACACCTTAAAATAAAGTGTAACCTACTTAGATTTTAATTTTAATACTTGCTTAAAAATACTTAGTTTTCAGGGGAGAAAAATTAACTGAATTCAAAACTTCATCAGTCAGAAAATCAGCATTGTCCTCAGAGAAATCTACTGGGAAAGGTTTTGGATGTATTTCATGACCTTTCCATCTTGTCTTTCAGGAGATCACCAGTCTGCTGCCCTTCTCCAAGATCAGCTTGGATGAATTCCCAGACAGCAAGGAGATCGGGACGGACCTTAACGCCTACATCCAGCACCGCATCAACGGCAGCCAGAACATCCTCAACAACATCTCCCTCAACGGCAAAGCCGACCCCATCATCGTGGGCAAAGTCAGCTCCCACCTCATCTCCCGCAGCCAGGGCTCGTACCTGTACCTCAAACTGACCCTTGACCTCTTTGAGAAGGGTCATCTGGTCATCAAGAGCGCCAGCTACAAGGTGGTGCCCGTCTCTCTGTCGGAGCTCTACCTGCTGCAGTGCAACATGAAGTTCATGACCAACTCTGCATTCGAGCGTGCTCTGCCTGTTCTCAATGTGGCACTGGCGTCCCTTCACCCCATGATGGACGAGCAGCTGTTTCAGGCGCTGAACGCGGGCAGCGAGCGAGGGGAGCTGCTGTGGGACGACTTCCAGCAGAGGATGGAGACGCTTTCGTGTTTCCTCATCAAACGCAGGGATAAGACGCGGATGTTCTGCCATCCGTCCTTCAGAGAGTGGCTGGTGTGGCGAGGGGATGGAGAGAGCTCCGACTTCCTGTGTGACCCCAGGTGAGCTTCACTGTTGTGTCTTAACAAATGTCTTGGAGGGTGGAGGAAAAAACTGGACTGGATGCATCTACAATATAGTTAAGTACAGTAATGTTGACGTTTTATAGGAATAATATAAATGAATTAATCTAATAAATAATCATAATATTTTTTATTATTTATTGTATGTTAATATGTTTATTTAATATATTTTAATTTTAATATTTAATTTTAATTTTAATATTTTAATAAATTATTTTTTTAATTTATTTAAAAGTAATACATTCAAAAAAATCACATATTCATGTGATAAAATTATAATAATGTTAATTATCCCATAAAAAGGAAATATCAGTTCATCATTTCAAAAATATATTTTAATAATAATAATAATAACAATAATATTAATAATAATAATAACAACACTAAAATAATGAAATATTCATTCATTTTGAAATATTCAAAAGGCTGAAAATTTAAATATGCATGTATATACAATATGGAGTATATATAATATTTCCAGCCTTATGAATATATTATAGTTTATTATTATATATGTATGTAAAAAATGTATTTGAATTAGTGCTGTCAAATGATTACTCGCATCCAAAATAAAAGTATTTGTTTACATAATATATATGTGTGTACTGTGTATATTTATTACATATATATAAATAGACACACGTGCATGTACATTTTTAAGAAAAATGTTATGTTTATATATTAAATGTATTTATATATAAATAAAATTATATGAATATAAATATATACATGTAAATACAAGTAGATATTTTCTAAATATATACTGTATGCGTGTGTATTAGAGGCTGACAATTTTTCGGGAATCCCGCGGGATGGGAAACAAAATCACTACAAATCACGTGATTGGGACGGGACAGGAAAAAATGTCCGCGGGAGTGGGCGGGACCGGGAATAATAATAACACTATGATACCCAACTTTATACACAAATATACCTTTTATATAAATAAACTATAAACTGTATATTTTAATTCTGAACTCAATTCTAGTTGCCCTGTCTCTTTATGCTCTCCTCCTGTTTGCTTTGGTGTGGCTGGTTTAGTGAATGACGAAGTCCGTGATGGACAGATTGTTAACGGCTGGTCTATGTGGTAATACAGGTGCATCTCAATAAATTAGAATGCCGTGGAAAAGTTCATTTATTTCAGTAATTCAACTCAAATTGTGAAACTCGTGTATTAAATAAATTCAGTGCACACAGATTGAAGTAGTTTAAGTCTTTGGTTCTTTTAATTGTGATGATTTTGGCTCACATTTAACAAAAACCCACCAATTCACTGTCTCAACAAATTAGAATATGATGACATGCCAATCAGCTAATCAACTCAAAACACCTGCAAAGATTTCCTGAGCCTTCAAAATGGTCTCTCAGTTTGGTTCACTAGGCTACACAATCATGGGGAAGACTGCTGATCTGACAGTTGTCCAGAAGACAATCATTGACACCCTTCACAAGGAGGGTAAGCCACAAATATTCATTGCCAAAGAAGCTGGCTGTTCACAGAGTGCTGTATCCAAGCATGTTAACAGAAAGTTGAGTGGAAGGAAAAAGTGTGGAAGAAAAAGATGCACAACCAACCGAGAGAACCGCAGCCTTATGAGGATTGTCAAGCAAAATCGATTCAAGAATTTGGGTGAACTTCACAAGGAATGGACTGAGGCTGGGGTCAAGGCATCAAGAGCCACCACACACAGACGTGTCAAGGAATTTGGCTACAGTTGTCGTATTCCTCTTGTTAAGCCACTCCTGAACCACAGACAATGTCAGAGGCGTCTTACCTGGGCTAAGGAGAAGAAGAACTGGACTGTTGCCCAGTGGTCCAAAGTCCTCTTTTCAGATGAGAGCAAGTTTTGTATTTAATTTGGAACCCAAGGTCCTAGAGTCTGGAGGAAGGGTGGAGAAGCTCATAGCCCAAGTTGCTTGAAGTCCAGTGTTAAGTTTCCACGGTCTGTGATGATTTGGGGTGCAATGCCATCTGCTGGTGTTGGTCCATTGTGTTTTTTGAAAACCAAAGTCACTGCACCTGTTTACCAAGAAATTTTGGAACACTTCATGCTTCCTTCTGCTGACCAGCTTTTTAAAGATGCTGATTTCATTTTCCAGCAGGATTTGGCACCTGCCCACACTGGCAAAAGCACCAAAAGTTGGTTAAATGACCATGGTGTCGGTGTGCTTGACTGGCCAGCAAACTCACCAGACCTGAACACCATAGAGAATCTATGGGGTATTGTCAAGAGGAAAATGAGAAACAAGAGACCAAAAAATGCAGATGAGCTGAAGGCCACTGTCAAAGAAACCTGGGCTTCCATACCACCTCAGCAGTGCCACAAACTGATCACCTCCATGCCACGCCGAATTGAGGCAGTAATTAAAGCAAAAGGAGCCCCTACCAAGTATTGAGTACATATACAGTAAATGAACATACTTTCCAGAAGGCCAACAATTCACTAAAAAATTTTTTTTTTTTTTTTATTGGTCTTATGAAGTATTCTAATTTGTTGAGATAGTGAATTAGTGGGGTTTTGTTAAATGTGAGCCAAAATCATCACAATTAAAAGAACCAAAGACTTAAACTACTTCAGTCTGTTTGCATTGAATTTATTTAATACACGAGTTTCACAATTTGAGTTGAATTACTGAAATAAATGAACTTTTCCACGACATTCTAATTTATTGAGATGCACCTGTACACTCGGGCAGGACATCCAAACGCTCACCTATCATTCATCGACCTCAAATATGGCTTTTCATCTGAAAGATGTATGTAGTAGCAACTTTACATGGGCGCTTAATCTAATGTTAACCTAGAGAAATGTGCGCTATTGAAGTGTATGTGTGGAGTGTGGAGCTGAACAGTAGCACTTGCTGCAGGACTCACTTGCTCTTAAAATACTCCGTAATTTTTGGTCATACAGATAAAAGTAGCCTAATACATCTTTCGAATCTGTAAAGACTCTACGTTTATTTGCGTGCACTCAGAATAACAACGAAACGTTGCGCTTCTGTGAAGCAATTAAAGCAAATAGGATGCGCTTTCTGCCGTCTAGGTCTCTGTGAACTTGAGCGAGAAACTTCGAAACTCCATCTATGAAAAATATATTTATAGAGAGTGAAATGTCAACTTTCAAATGAAAAAAAATCAAATAGAAAACGTGTGTGTTAGCATGGATGATTTACATGAAATTTAATGTGTGTGCAATGCACACTGTGCATTGTTTAAGCTGGCTTTCATAACAAAAAACTACATTTTGCATTTTTATTCAACTAAGGTGGGCATGCTGTAATCTGTACTGTATTTTTACTGTAATTGACAGATTCCGGCCAAAAAAAAAAACACACACAACACGGGAGTGGGAGGGAATGGGAGTCATTCTTCCGGGATTGGGACGGGACGGAATTTTCCCCCAGTTTTTTCGTGGGATTGGGATGGGATGGGATTTTTTTTTGTGGGGGTGGGATGGAAGAGGTTTGAAAATCCACTCCTGTGTCACCCTCTAGTGTGTATTTATATTTACATACTAAATATACACAGTACACACACATATATTATGTGAAGAAAAACTTTTATTTTGGATGCGAGTAATCACGATTGAATCATTTGTCAGCACTAATTTGAATATATTATAAATAATATATTTTTTTTATAATTTATAATATAATTTTATAATAATAATTTTATAATTTATAATTTTGCTATGTATTATGTAATAATGATGAATTCATGGGTATATGTCACACAACTACAAATTCATCATTTCAAGTCATTGTAGCCAAATAGATTAATCTAGTATTTGCTTAAATGATTGATGACTCTAATTTTTCAAATGATTGAAACAGTTTGACTGGATTCTCATAAATGAATCAAACTCTAATGCTGTTTTTGTTATTGAGGTTTAATTGAAATCCTCTGTTGAAACGTCTGTCTTTATACTCTCATACTCATAAGTCTAATGACACAGTCTTCAGACAACTTAATGACCAGATAAAAAGCATCATAAAAATCCTTGCAATCTTCACGATGCTGCTTAAATTTACATTGCCACAAAATCATACAAAATCATTGCAAATACATTGTGAATATTCAATCGCCCAGCTCTAATGACATTGCAGTTTAATGGAGAGCCAGTAGCTTGACTGTATTACTGAGTGTTCAAATCTACATTTGTATGCAAGTCCAAGATCAAATTCACCCCCAAAAAGCTGAAAAATCACAAAAACCCATTTTCATTTGATTCATATGTTTGACTTTTATATGAGGATGTTGTTCTCTTTTATCTCTGTTCAGCTCCAGACACACAGTTGAATTTACTGACTTAATTAAAATAAGAGCAGGAGTTTCCTGATTGGACACAGACAGATCGTGCTCGTGTGTCTGTGTGTGAGATGCCAGATCTGTCTTCACAGTCGACTCATGAAATATCATGTTCTGCTTGAGAAGATGATGAAAGCCAGTGCTGATTTAAGATGCCTGTGCAACATCCAGTTTCCTGTCATTTAATTACTTTGAAATATATTACGAGTCCAGCTTTGATAATAGACAGAAGGAGGTGAATCTTACAAAGACCAAAAAAAAAAAAAAAAAACAGAGCAATTTTTTTAAACTCAAGATTTTTGCATGATTTTATTTATTTATTCATTCATTCATTTATTTATTTATTTATACTTTTTGCATTATAGTTATCTATATCTTATTGGTCATCATTATCTTCAAATTTGCATATTTTATATATATATATATATATATATACACATACATACGTACATACAGTATATACTTAATTTGACTTTTTTACTTATTACTTATAATTAGTTTTGTGTGTGTGTATATAAATTATACTGTTATAATATATCTTTATATATTTATGTATAAATTACATATGTATATAATTTTTTACAATAGGCTGATGTCTAAATAATAAATTATGCTGTTATTATTTATTAATATATAAATGACATATATACATATAATTTGTCATTCTTTTTTTACAAATTTTATCATTTGTATTCTTTTTTACTTATATACTGTATGTATGTATGTGTATGTGTGTAATATTTATTATAATAGGATATGTTATATAATTTATAATGCATATTATAAATTAATTTATAATTATATCATATAATTCATAAATAATACTGTTATAATTATATATTTTTCAACTTGAATACTGATTTACTGAACTACATATATAGAGAGAAACAGCACTCATTACTCATTTTCTAGAGATGCTGATGAGCTGTGCTGATCTTAGACTCCAGTTTAGCTGTATTTCTGTTCCCCTCCTGTTCTCATTGTGGTGTATCTGAGCGCTCTGATTGGTCCATCGGCGTCCTATTGATGACTCTCCTCCCTGAACCCTCTCAGTCCAGACTAGAAAAGTTGGCTCTGAAAAAGAGGGACTTCTAAAAAGTTCCCTGCCTTGTTATTCAGCTGCTGAAAGAGGGAGAAAAGAAAGGCGACGGAATGAGTTTAATTTAGAGGAGATGCAGTGCTGATCAAAGCCTGCTGCATTCATGCGTGGCCTTTTAATGAAGCTCGGTTAATTAACACCAGCGAGAACCGGGGAAGCACTAAAGCAGCCTATTCCACTCTTCTCCTGTGTTTTACAGGGGCGCCGTTCCAGACGGACCAAACGCACGCCAACACAGAGACGCTTTCACAGCCTTGCATCAAATACTACATTATACAGAGCTTTTAGTCAGAGATTTACCTCACGAGAAGCTCGTTTCATCTCAGAGATTAAAAGATTTGACCTTTAATTACATGCAATTGATCCTTCATTAAAAGTGGAACAAATCTGAATTTATAAAGGCAGAAACTGACATGAAAAGTGAACTAAACCATTATTTTCACTGCATGTTTAATTCGGCCATTGGCGTCCACTTGAGCTAGGAAATAAAAAGGGATATTTTCCTTTTTTTATAATCTAATTGTAATCTAAATGGTTTTAACTTTTGACAGTCCAATCAAATGAGTCAAGAACCTGATGTTAAAAAACACAACTCTAAGTATGTTAAGAGTCTCATATTTAAAAAAAGCTTACAGGCCTTTCCAATTCACCCTTCACCCTTCGGCTGTCATCAAGAACATGAATGAGAATAATAGATTAAATGGCTATAAATACTGTTTGATGAACAGCAAGAGTGAGCAGAAAATAAAAGCAGGATAAGATGTGCAGGTTTAAAGTCGGCATGAAACGGAAGTAGCGATTGTCTTTTTTTCTCTACTGTGACGTCTATCCGAGTGAAACGGCATCTGAAATGAGAGGGCGGGACTTGATTTCGTCCTTCGAGAATTGATTGGGGTGTTGCTAACAAAATGGAGATCTTAATGCCAGTTTGCAGTTAGTTGTGGGGGGATTTCTCTCCACTGGATTCACCGTGACACCCTAGCATGAAGAATTTTTTTATTTATTGAGGATGACGAGGATGATTAACGGCACAAAACATGCTTAGCACGCGTGCGCGAGAGACAGAGAGAGAGAGACTGCCTGCTTCTCCATCAGATTAAGTCATATTAAAACAAAAAAAATTGTTTGCGATGTCCTAAGAGTAATGTTGTGGTAATATCCTAATATCCTTTCAATTTTTAAGGGTAGTGTACTCCCCCATGGCTCACGTCAGCACTGGTCAATGCATTTATTTCTATAAAGTGAAGCATCAGCTTCAG
Organism: Spinibarbus caldwelli; assembly: GCA_039654775.1. Taxonomy (NCBI): domain Eukaryota; kingdom Metazoa; phylum Chordata; class Actinopteri; order Cypriniformes; family Cyprinidae; genus Spinibarbus; species Spinibarbus caldwelli. The sequence continues at coordinate 3,326,710 of CM077233.1, forward strand.
CTTTACCCCTGTGGTTTATCCCAGTGTTTACCCCTCACATCACTAGCTCCGCCCTTGCTCCACAGCTCGTGACCGGAAGAGAAGATGAGTCGTTTTGAGGGGGAGGGGAGCTTAACCTTTTTGATTAAAGATTATGTAATTAATTATTTGTAATAAACACTACAGTATTTCATTAAAAAATAAGAATTTTCAGTTTTGATTTCATGCCGACTTTAAAGTCCACATGAAATCAAAATTGACTTTATTTACTTTGCTAGCGCACATTGCTAGTCTTGATGTGAACAATTAATCCGTGCAAGTTAATCCGCTGAAAAAAATTGTTTGTCTTGGTAATCTTTGATCAAAATCTGAATATTTACTTCTGCTCTGGAATGGCATTCCTTTTCTGATGACGTCAGTTTGACGGCTTGGGCAGAATATCCTTAAACACACCCCTCCGACAGTCAGGTTTCTATGAGTGAGAGACAGAGAGGAGGAGCGCAAAAATAAAACCCTGCTCTCTACTCAGTATTCCGTTTCTGCTGGAAATACGTCACTGCACTGAAATAAAGTCAGCAGCAACTTCCGGTTCACGCGGACTTTAAGGCAGATGATATGAAGGGAGCAGGGTTTTTACAGCAGGATCTGGCAATCAGTGTGTGTCTCAGTGCTGTTTCTCGTCTTATTCCTTCATAAATGCATGTGTGTTTCTCTGCAGGAGTGGACATGCTCTGATGGCCTTCATGTTGTCAAGGCAGGAGGGGAAGTTAAACAGACAGCAGACTATGGAGTTGGGACACCACATCCTGAAAGCACACATCTTCAAGGTACCTGATGCATCTATCTGTCTATCTGTTAAAAGTTATTGGCTGCCTTATTTTTTATTTTCATTTATTAAATCAAAGAGATTTTGTCTTGGCATGTCCTGTTGCATTTTTAAATGCACGTTATAAGTGAATTTACAGCAATCGCAAAGATAAAGTTTGTGTGGAGCAGTTTTATGCATGTACAGATTTATCTATTTATTTATGTCTATATACATTTATGTAATTAAATTATAATACAGATATATTAGTGCTGTCAATTGATTAAAAAAAAATAATCTCACATTTTTTCTGAAATTAATCTGTTAATCCCACCTAACATTAAAGTTTTTAATTATACTTTTATGTTGCAATAATTTCACGTTCAATCTTCAAATTAATGCAGAAACAACATAAAGTATATTTTTAATATTTGTTTAATGCCATCTTTTTTATGACTGAAGGCGAGTATCACTGATACCAGTACTACTGATGTCACTATGAATGTTTTTCCTAATATTTAACCATTGACTATAGCCATTCAACATTACAGTATAATTGAGAGCTATCAATTGAACATTTATTAGACTTTAAAAAAAAGAACTTATAATTTAAGTGAACTTAAAACAATCTTCACATAATCCTGTTATAATATATATCATATAGGTTCCTGTGCCCTTCAGCAAGAAAATATAGCCTAATTTGATAAAGTTATCAAGCACTAAATTCTAAATTAAATAAAAATAAAGCTGAAAACTACAGAAGTTATTGATTTCCTTTTTTTAATTTTGTTTTTTGATGAACAGACATCGCAAAAGCTGGTTATTAGGTTATTTTGGCTGCTACTTTAAGAGCTGCTGCTGCTGAACTTGATGCGGATCTGACACTGCTTTAAATGTGACTCATAAATAATTAATACAATAATTAATTGCGTTAAATATTTGTAACGCGTTAAACTGAAAACATTTATTGCCTCCATTGACGTACTAATTTTGACACCACTAAAATATATACATCTATAATATTGATTTATAGGGTCTGAGTAAGAAGACCGGTGTGTCGTCCAGTGTTCTTCAAGCCTTATGGATCAGCTGTAGTACTGATGGTCTTTCTGCTGCTTTGGCTTCCCTTAGGAACCTCTACACACCCAATGTCAAGGTCAGCACATACTGTCTTTCAGCTGTCTTGCTTCCAAATGTTCATTTTCCCATAGACATTTCAAAATGTCTTCCTCATATAATACCTGCTGCTGATGCATAACTGTATCTACACTAATGACTCATAGAGAACCAATTAGAATGTAGAGTTTCTCACTGACCTTTGACCCCTACGACGAGTCCTGCTCCCTGTTGAATGACATTACAGCTCCCTGTGCAAGCGTTTATAATGAGATGTCATCATTAGGACTGCTGAGGTCCAGTGTTCAGACACATCACTTCATTTATTCAGTAATATGTGTGTATTATAGACGTGAATGAATTTCAGGAAGAGACCCGGGCACTGATTAGTTTGATTGCAGCAGGTTTCGAGACCACTGAGGACAGTTTCTCATTACTCTGTAATGCAAAACAGTGTTATGATTATGTCTGTATTGATCAAACATTAAAATCCGCTGTTAATTGTCAGATTAGTGCTGCATGTTTTCACTCCATTGATTTGATCTGAAGATTATAAAAAGATAAACGCTGGAAAGAAGACTTGGCATTTTAAGTAATTATCAAACTCCTTTAGATTTAGTGTTAATTTAATAATTTTAAAGTGTAAAGTCGTCCAGATGATTCCTCTGAGCTGGACTTGTGTAATACAGGACGAATGCTGAACTGAGACTCCAGAGCAATTATCAGCTGGAATGATGGATTTTAGCTTAAGGCAAAAGTGATTTTATTTTCATCCCGATCTATTAACATTCATAGCATCCTCTACTAGTCCTTTGTGGTTTTTCCTCGCAGCACAGGTTAATGTGCTGCTTCTTTTGAATGCTGTGGACTGAAAACACTCATTGCTCACAATGACAAATGCACTGACTGAATTTAATTTAATAAATAATACATGTATATATTTATTGCACTCCAAAATCAACACTAAAAAAGAAAAAAAATAAGAAATAATATTTATTTATTTAGAATTTCTCTCAAAAATGAACAGAAAAACTAGAAAACTAATAAATAAATATTTGTTTGTTTGTTTAGAATTTCACTCCAAAATCAACAGAAAACAAATTAAAATAAGACATTATATTTATTTATTTATTTATTTGGCATTTCACTCCAAGAAGATTATTTTTGGGTGAATTAAGATTTGCATTATAACATTTTCATAATAATTAAGCACATTTACCCTACAAATCAGAATTGCAATAATTAGGGCTGTCAAAATTAATGCATTAACGCAAATTCATTATAACGACACTAATTTTATTAACGCAGTGTGCATTTTCTGTTTGTCCCGTGGCCTAGTCCATAGTTGGAGAAATTGAGATGCACAGTGTTGCCAACTTAGCGACTTTGCAGACCCCTTTAGTGACATTTTTTTCCCTTGAAAAAAGCGCCTAGCGACAAATTTTTAGGGTTTGCCCAAACCTTATTTAGTTTCTGAGACTCGCTGGTACTGCCGCGCAAGCGCAAGGTCTTGCATTCCCAGTGTGCGCACACACCTCTCTCTCTCTGTGTGTCTGCATTATTCAGCGAGCGGCGGAGAGGAGCAGCGCTTTCAGTTAAACACAGATTTGCTTCTCTAATTTTACATGCAAGTATAACCGAAATCACAGCACAGCTATTGTCTTTGTGTATTTGATTTCATCAGACGACGGCTCGATTATCAGGATTTTTGTGCAGATTAACATCTTGGAAGGGAAAGCTGGTTATGTAGTCTTAATGGGTCACATTTCAGTCACTATTTCATATTCATTCCGTTATCTGACAACAGAAACAGTAAAAATATATCAATGAAAACAGTTTTATTGAGAATTTAGCTGCATCAAAATTAAGTATGTGGGCACGGAGAGGCAAACAAATGTAATAATAAATAATATATGTACATTTTGCATGTTCAGAAGAAATGAGCTGCCCTGTCCTGCAAAAATTTAAACCGGTTTGTGTAAGTAAATTGCTCAGTGCAAAGAAAGAGAAGTAATAGGAACCTGGTATTTCTTTTTTCATGTGTGTAATAGACATGAACAAGTTCTTTGAAAAACATCTATGACCTTTGAAGCATGTCTAGTCTTCATGCTCTATGTTGACTGTGGTTTCAATAAACATACATTTGCATAAAGCATCCATATTTGTCCATGCCCATGTTGATTAGAGTATTAAGAACTTGAAAAGTACTCATTTAAGGTACATTTAGAACAAATAAAAATGTGTGATTAATTTACGATTAATCACGAGTTAACTCATAACAATATTGCGATTAAATATTTTAATCGATTGACAGCCCTAGCAATAATGCATCCACTTTTTTGAGTTTTAAATGAATAAATCTACTGTAATACAATGTTTTATATGAATCACCATAAATGAAAGGCGGTACAGTAGATGCTATTAAATGTATATATGTATTATATTTATATGTATATAAATATTATAAATACAAATTATTGTAGGATTTCTTTGTATGTGTTACAGTTTTGTATGTGTTACATGTTAAAAGTATTTGTGGTTCTGTATTGTTTTTATTTGGAATTTTGGAGAGAAAAAATTGCTGAAATGTCATAAAACTTAAAGAATTTACAAAAATAAAATATTTTTCATTTTTAGTGCTATATATAATTAATTTATATAAAATTATACATAACATAGTAAAACTCTCTACTGCCACAATCAGCTAAAATTTTATTTATTTATTTTTATTTTATTTTTTTCCCCTTCCGGGCCGGTCATGAAAAAGCAGCTATGGATGGATGGATTTATTTTTTGGCTCATAACCTTTGAACTAATTATTTTCTCTCCTCATCTTGTGTTGATTAAACATGGTGTTTTCACTTTCTGCTAACTCACTTTATACAAACAGTTAACAGTTTTTCTCTCTTCTCAGTGTAAATAAGTCGTTCTTGAACTCTTTAAAAAGCTCTCGGTGAATGTTAGTCGGGTTTGGCCCTGTAATTACTGCATACAGCTGTATTTTGTATTTATCTTTCGCCTCTTCTTCTCCATATCTCTCTCTCTTCCTCAAGGTGGTATCTAAACATTCTCATGTGGGTTTGGTAAATAAAACAAATTTCATTTCCAGGCGCTCTCGGGCCTCTGGGGCCGTGCAGCCGCTGCTGATTAAACGTTTGTTATTCATACGCTTATCAAAAGCAGAATCCAGGCTGATTAATGACTGGGACACAATGTGCCGCCACGCGCCGGAGCACTTAATGAGCCCGTGAATTGTGATCAGCATGCTTTACCAATCAGCAGTTTGTTCTTAGTGAACTTTAAACACAGGATGAGGCATTGCTTTACAAAGAAAGACACTATGCGAGGGCTGGAGGAAGATAAATGACAGCCGACAGCTCTAAACGACAGTTCAAATGCTGCAAATCACTCTCGATTTTAGGGATATTGGTTTGGTTTTGTGAATCGTGAAAGATGTCTCTTGTTCTTGATTCAGACTCAGTTTGAGCTCTCTAGGATCATTTGTCAGTCTCTGAACTGTCTGGTTTGTCTGTAGGTGAGCCGTCTGCTGATGCTGGGTGGAGCGAATGTTAACTATCGTACAGAGGTGTTGAACAACGCTCCGGTCCTCTGCGTCCAGGCTCACCTGGGCCATCAGGAAATGGTCAGCCTGCTGCTGGAGTTCGGAGCAAACGTGGACGTGGTTTCAGAGAACGGCATGAGTTCCTTGTGTTACTCAGCGGCCGCTGGTCATCTGGGGCTGGTCAGTCTTCTCTGTAAGAGAGGAGTCAAGGTCAGTGCAGATATATAGTTTTTTTTTTCAGGATTCTTTGATGAGTAAAAAGTTAAAAAGAACAACATTTATTTAAAATAAAAATCTTTTGTATATATACACTACCATTCAAAAGTTTGGGGTCAGTACGTGTTTTTCTTTTTCTTTCTTTTTTTGAAAGAAATTAAAACTTTTATTTGCCAAGAATATGTTACATTGATTAAAAAAAAACAAAAAAAAAAACATTTCTGTTTTGAATAAATGCTGTTTATTCATCAAAGAATCCTGGAAAAAAAATCACAAATTCCCAAATAAATCAATAAATTATTTAGCAGCACATCTGTTTCCAACATTGATAATAAATATTATTAGAATGATTTCTGAAGGATCATGTGACATTGAAGACTGGAGTAATGATGCTGAAAATTCAGTTTGATCACAGGAATAAACTACATTTTAATATATATTCAAATAGAAAACAAGTTATTTTAAATTGTAAAACTTTTTCACAAGTTTTACTGTTTTTACTGTATTTTTGATCAAATATATGCGGCCTTGAGCAGAAGAGTCTTGAAAAACTTAAAAATTATAGTGGTGCATACATTTATATTTATAATATATATTTATACTTTAATTTATAAACATAAATACAAATATATTTAATTTATGAGCATTTTGTATGATTCAAATTTACAATTAAATTTTTGTATGATTATTAAACTATAATTTACAATGCCAACATGAAGTGTCTTTAAAAATCCATTTTACTTTTTGAGTGAAACAAGATATTTCAACAAGAAAATTATTGGACAGGACTTTATTTTATCTATTCAACTGACTGAATCTGCAAATGCTGCATTGGAAATAATATGCACCAATAAAACACTGACAATAATGTCTATAAAGCAGTGTTATTTTAGTATAATTTAAATACTATTATAGTTTTTGTTAATATTATGAAATTAGATTTACATTTTCTGTTTTCACTTTATTTGGCATTAAAGTTTTAGCAGTTTTGTTCTGTGTTTTGTCATTTTTATATATAATATAAATGTCTTTATAGTTTTTAATAATTGTTATTTAATAGTATATTTTATTACTTCAAGTTAAACTAAACAAAAATTAGAAATATTGCCTTGGCAACTAGCTGAAATAAAATAAGTTTAATTTTTTAGTATAAATTTTCTTTATCAGTTAATGTTTATTTTATTTCAAGTAACGGAAATATAACGGTTTTATGATTTTAGTTTTAGTTAACCCTGGTATTAAGTAAACAGGGTCTTGGTTTTGATCAGTCTTTCAGTTTTTATCAGTCTTTCAATCAATAACTCTAACCTAAGACTAATATTTGACTAATATTTAATTTTTTTTTTTTTTTTTTTTAAGAGATGTATTTCCTGTCAAAACTAGACTTACGTGCATATTGATTCATTTACCCAGTGTTGATGTTGTGGTTTGTGATCAGGTGGATCACGTGGACAAGAGCGGCCAGTGTGCGCTAGTGCATGCGGCCCTGCGGGGTCATTCAGATGTCATCGAGTGTCTGCTGGAGCTGAACTGGAGCACTGAGGGTCAACAGGACCTGAGCCTGAAGAATAAAGTCCTGCAGCAGGGGCTCATCGCGGCCTGCAGTATGGGACACATTCATGTGAGCTCACACACACACACACACACACACACACACTTTTTCTATTATGGTGCGATATTTACAGGGGCATTTTTAACTTTTATGAGGGCAAATTGTTTTTCTAACCACCTAAAAACGTGTAGTGTGTCACAAATTTGTGTCAAATGCTTAAGTAATCTGAAAAATTGCATCTGGTACTTATCAAATCAAATTAGCATCACATACAAAAGCTGCTGTAAATAATGCACAAGATGCACAATAAATCATCTGTTAGAATGCAGTTTATTATGAATATACAGCTCTATGCAGTCAACCATAGCAGTATTGATTTATTTGAATTTATACACTCTTTGGGAGTTGTTGTGGATGTTTTCTTCACATTTCAGTGTTTTTAGAGCTGATTTTAGTTTGTTTTGTTTTTTGCCACTTTAACTGTCTAACAGTAGCATGTGCGAAAACAACTACACTATTATTAAAATGTATATATTACAAAATATGTCAAATGTCGTTTTTTTTTACACCCATAGGAATTTATTCTAATATCTGAGACATGTCCATCACCATCAAGAGTGAACATTTGGGGTTAAGCCTTGGTTATTTTCTGATCCTAGTGCATCCACATACACAGGCTCACATATTTGCACACATAAAAGGAGTTTAAGTGGATGTATGTGCAGTGAACACAAGACTCAGGCCTTGAAGTATAATAAATCTTATAGGTGTTGTAAGGATGCAGTTGCCATGGGAGAATAGCCATAGCAACAAGCTGGTCTCTAAGGTCAAGCTGTTTGAGCCTTTAAAGAAACGGAGGGAAGAAGCTCTTGTGTTTGATTTTGCGTTAAGATTGTTCCAGCACCAGCGTTTCAGTCTGAACTTATTCATTCAACTTCCTGTTGACTGACCCAGATAGTCTCATGGTTGCAGTCGAGAGTTATTGTTAATCTTGCCAGTAGTGGGTGAAATGAGAAAATGAACCAGCCATGAAACTGTTAGTTTTATTAAATATATTTCTTTGTCCTTAATATATTTCTTTGTTCAATTTTTTCCTTGCATTTTTCCTTGTTTTTGTACGCAGTGTAAATGTTTTTCATTTAAATCACTTTAGCAACGGCGGTGTTATTTTAGAAACATTGATATACTGTTATAGTTTTTGTTAATATTTTTAGTTAGATTTTATTTTTATATTTTCAGTTTTCTCTATAATTTGTTTAATGAAAATTTTGTTGTGTTTGTCATTTTTAGTAAGGTTTTTTATAATTTTACCAGTTTTTATTTATTTATGTATTTATTTATTTTATTTTAGTATGAAAATGAGAAATGTTGCCTAGGCAAATAGCTGAAGTAAAATAAGTTTAAGTTTTATATATATTTTATTTCAGTTAATGATTTTGTTTCAAGTAACAAAAATGTTTTATATGGTTTAGTTTTAGTTAAATGTAATAACTCTGAGCAATCGTCAGACTCTCATTCTTAAAATCAATTTTAATCATAAAACATGTTGTAGTTGCTCATTAAATTCCCAGCCACTGGAGAGTAACTTCAGCAAAGCCAATTTTTACCCACATATGGCGTTTAATGACCCTGGTTTCAGCCCGTATCGGATTCTTCATTTGCTGTTCTGTTGTAATATTGCGTTTGATTGATGTGAGCTGGTGTTTTGGCAGGTGCTGGAAGGCTTGTTGACGTTGAATAATGAACTAGAGGTGCAGATTGATGCCCACGACACACTGTGGGGCGAAACAGGTACGTTCAGGTCTTCTTCATGTTTGTATCTCTCGTCTCTCTCATGCTATCATTATTTCTGTTCCATTAGGAGTCAGAATTGTAGTCGATGGGAAGCTTACAGTAAATTTTGAGTGTGTGTAGATGTTTTGTCAGAAAATACATAATCAGAAACAAGCTATGGGATAAGGCTGCACGATCTTGGTATTTTCATCCTGTTTAAAGGTGGCTCAAAATCTGCAAATATCTAGGGTAATTAAATATATCAAATCATGTAAAAATGTATCTTTTTTCATTTGAAAATTAAACTACATTTTATCAGACTTTGATAATTGCCTTGCACTTTTTATTGTTTTTATTCCCTATCACAGTTTAGTAATCATTGAAGATTAAAAGCTTAAAAACTCAGAATTCATCCTGTTAAAAACATTTTAAAATCAGATGTTGCATGACCATGGAAATAGTACTTTAAATATTTTAGTGGGTGGTGTGTCAAATGTCAAAATACAAATTTTACTACAATATTTGCAATCAAAAGTGATGATATAGTCAGAGCATCCAGTAGTGTGGGTTTTCCAGAATGTACTCACTGGACCTCTGTTTCTCATAAACACTACTGTGTATTGTGCACAATATTTTTTGACAGATATCCATGTTGTGATATTGAAATAATGTTGATTTTGAAAACAGATGGATTGTAAGTTAATTATTTACATCTAAACCAGCAAGTATTCAGTGAAGTGATTGATGCCCATGAGTTTATGTCATGTCGGACAGCCAGCCTAAGTTTTTGACGGACATGTTTGTTTTATGGGTATTATATATTATTTAGGGTATTATTAATATACTTTATATTAGAGTGAAGAGTGATACATCTAACACTGGCCACAAAACTTTTCTAGTGATAAATCATTAGTGATTTATATACTCTCTTTAGGTTAAGTATTGTAAATCACTAAAATTGCAGCATTTGTGAGCAGACGTCTCAGTGCCGATATTGCAAGATAAGCTGTTATTATCATCTCGGGTGCTGTTTGAAGGGGTTTGTGACAGACTAGCACTGTGACGTGTGACTTAGCGGTCTTCATCAGTGCGTGTGCAGTCTGATCCCGCTCTACATTATGATTATTTGATGCAGTTTAAGGTTTGTCTGCTGTAGATTGTGAGTTTGAGATGTGGCTGCAGTCACGAGTCCATTAAGGTCAGACGTGGGCATTCATCTCATTTAATAACATAGCTCCGCATCCGGTGTGACCTTCACTGGCTTTATGTGCTGCTGTAAAGGAAGAGATACTGCTGTATTGTATGTATTGTGAGATGGAGGGAGAAATTAAGTGAATTATCCAGAAGAGATTGACTCTTCAAAAACTGTGCATCTCAGCGGTTTAAAGACCGGCGAAAGATAAATTGCCTCGATACTATCGAGTATCGAAAAACGTCTTGTCGTTCGGTACCAAATTTCGATACCTAAGGGGTTAATCTCATCAACATCAGTGAGCCAATAAGCCTGCAGCACTAGGTGTGTTCGACTAGAAGCGATGCAGCGCAGATCGATTAGTGTTTGACATCCGCGAGAGCGATTCGAAAGCGTACGGAGCAGTCTGCTCTCTATATCGTGCGGTTTTGTTTACTACACACTAGGGCTGCTCGATTATGACAAAAAACATAATCACGATTATTTCGGTCAATATTGTAATCACGATTATTTAAAACGATTATTAGTGGGCCAACTTTAGATGAAAGATTTATTTAAAGATAGTGATATGTATCAAATATATATTTTCTGTAAATAAGGTTGCTATGACATCTACATTTTAGAGACCAGAGAAATGTCACAATTCTCAATACCACAGCAGAATGGAGTAACTAATATTAGTAAAAAAAATTAAATAAATAAATAAAATAAAAAAAGGTCATCAAATAATTAAAATAATTAAACTGCCAGTAATAAAAAAAGCAAAGGAATACAATGCCATTAAGTTAATAAAAAAGCAAAAGAATACATTAGAATAAAAAAAGATACACATCAAACTGTGCTTTGTTTTTTTTGTTTTTTTAAGTTTTTTAACTAAAGTGTTCAGTTAACAGTCTAGAGAAATTGAATAATCTAATGTAAAATAAAACAGCGTAGTCTTCACTGTAAGAATTAAACTTTCTTTGTTTCTTATTAAAGCTACAAAAGTCCTTCGGTCAAGAACAGTGTGTGATTTTTAAATTTGTATTTTGTTGTTTGATTAATATTAAGTTCACAGTCGGCAGCAGGAATATAGCCCGCTGTCACTTTAAAAGCCGCACGGATCCAAGTTACTCCTACACAAGTATTATCATTCCCAACTCTTTATATTCATTTATTACGTAACTGACGAGGGTTAAAAAAGCTCCACATTTTGACACATTTTTGCGTGTATTTGACTGTTTAGGTGCTAAAAGATGACTTTAAATGTCCGTGTTTTGTTCCGTCTCTGAGCACATGCACAGAAATCCTCCTGAGGAAGCGCAAGTTCTCTTTCACGCTTTTAAAAACATGAATAAATCTAATAAACTAAAGTAAATCAAGCATGTCCCATTTTGATAAAGTCTCGTTACATGATTTTACTGATTTGCATGTGAAATTGGGCTTTTATGGAGGAACTAAAGAGCACCGCTGGAAAGGGGGCGGAATGGGCCGAAATAATCATTTTATCTTGAATATTGTTTTTTCATAATCGTTGTAGGCCGAAATAGAAACTGAATTTCGATTAATTGCACAGCCCTACTACACACAGACTGAAGCGCCTGTGACGCTCGCGGTGATTTCAGCGTCTGCCGTCTCACTAAATGAGGACATAAACACATGAACATCATCTCCAGAACTGCTCTGAGAGTCACTTCATGAGCATTTTACCATTTGATTTGAGTAAAACTAGCATATTTTGGTTCCTCGTCACGAGGCCACACAGAAACACATGTATATCTCAGCATTATTTATGTGGTTTTGTGGTGTGTGTGCATTGAGGAACTCTACAGAAAGTTGAACCCAAACAGATATTCAACAGATAAGAGTGTTAAAGCAAAACAGGCCTTTCCTCAGGCAGCTGTTCACCTCCAAAACCCTGAAACAAGATACTTCTCACTAAACATGGGTTCTCCTTCGGCTTTCGAGAAATTATTATATAAATTATTTTCATTTCCAGGCATGGGAAGTCATGGAAAAAAATCTAAAAAAAAAAAAAAAAAAGAAAGGAAGAAAGAAATTGCTGTTAATATTTTAAATTAATTGATTTTTTTTTTCATTTCTATTTAGTTTTTTTTTTTTTTTTTTTTTTTTATAATTTATTTTAAAATTGTATTTAATTTTTTTAAATGGATTTTATAAAAATGAATAAATCCATTCATTCCTTTCACTATGCATTTCCAAGCCTGGAAAAATCATGAAAATTTATTAAAAACTTAAATAAGTATCTAAATATAAATGTAGCTCTAAAATATGTTATTGGCTAAAGATTTTTTTTTTTTTTGACAGTGCTAATCTTTGTAAAATTATTTTTTAAAAGTCCAGTAATAATCAATGGCTTAAAAAATAATAATAAAATACAGTAGGAATCCTGAATTTGAACACTTGTGCACAAAACAATATGGATTCATTTCTTTGAAATCATTCCCCATAATGAAAAACACGGGCTAGGCTCAGATAGCGGTCCTTCAGCACCAGAAGAGCAGAGATGTTCATTTCTTCTGAGTGCTCTTGTGTTCTTTAATCTTCAGACCAGGATCAAACCTGCACCCGTGCGGGTCCCGCTAACAAACAGAGCTCAGATGAAGGTCATTTCCATTATCAGACCTCCAAACACGCCTTTGCCTTGTGTTTCCCCTCTCCAGCGCTCTAGATTCAGCCGATCCATTATAAAAGGCTTTGGGAGTAACTCCTGGGTTTTCTTCTGTTCAGATGTGTGTTCCCCTGAGTGAACTTTGTCAGTGTGCTGGGCTTTTGTTTTTGTGTCATTGATCATCAAGCCCATAATTGTGTTTCTTCATTGTTGAAACTGCAGTCCTGCTGAATGCTTTTCTTTAGTGAAAACATAATTATGCACTGAAATGTGTGGCTGAATTTAATTCTGCTGATGGCAGAGGGTCCTTCATTCGACTAATTTGACATTTGTTCTTTAATTCTCATTTGTTCAAGTATTACTATGTACTGCAATCAGATAAAGTTGAAAGGCTGTTTGTAAGTTATATAATGGCTGCTAGGACTTTCAGGTTGTTACTAAGATAGATGGATGCACAGACAGACAGATAGACAGACAGACAAACTGATGAATGAATGAATGGATGGATGGACGGATGAGCAGATGGTTGGATGAAAAGACAGAAAGATGGAGGGATGAATGGACAGGATGAATGGCCGGGTGGATAGACAGAAAGACAGACAGATGGATGGATGAACAGATGGATGGATGGATAGACGGATGGATGGATGGATGGATGGATGGATAGACAAACAGAAAGACAGATGGATGAAAAGATGAACGGATGGATGGACAAACAGAGAGACGGATGGATGGATGGACAGAGAGAGACAGACGGATGGATGGATGGATAGACAAACAGAGAGAAGGATGGATGGATAGACAGAGAGACGGATGGATGGATGGATGGATGGATCTGTGTGTTTCTCAGCACAGTGAAGTCTTTTATGTCAGAAGATCAGAGAGATCTGGATTCCTCTGATTTGTGTCAGATGTTTGGTGTGGATCCAGACGGCAGATTTACAGTGTTTACAGATGCATTGTGGGGGATTGTGTGGTTCTGCTCAGGTTACTGTGACGCTGTGTCACAGTCCCAGATGGGACGTCCATGCTGAAGCTGTTTGGTTTCACTGAAGACAGACGCATCAGAGGTGATTGTCACTTCACTGTCTGATGGATGAGCTGCGCTGTCAGACAGATATAGATCTGTTAGCATTGAGCTAAGAGCCGCTGTGGAATATTGGATCTGCTCTGCAAAACATTCATATACACCAGCAGTGGCGGCTCCTGGATTTTTTTGTTGGGGGTGCTAAGGGGGGGCTTAACAGTTCAGAGGGGGTGCTAAAAAACTAATTAAATTGAAAGTAATGAACGCCTAAACTTTAGCTATGAGTTTTTTATGTACAGCATCTTTGAAAAAAGCATATTTTACTTTTTTTCTGTGGTATTAAACTTCTCATATGCCACTGTTATTAGTAATATAACTTCTAATGCCAACTGCCATATATGACACTTACAAAGTAATACAATTTATGAACGCATATAGAAAAGAGAGAAGGTAGGGATTTTTTTTATTTTTTATTTATTTATTTTTTACACATATCTAGTAATTCTTTCTGACCATCAAGTGTCAGTAACTCTCAATGCCAACTGTTAGGAAAACAGGTAAATTCTAACCATTTACAATAGATGGTGCCTACAATTCATAAAACTATTTCCACACAGTGGCATACGGGCACACATTGCTGGCGATAACCTCCCCGTGCTGAGTTGCATCGTATCATGTGTTGATGATAGCCAGAGATATTGTCAAAAGCATCAAAAATTGGCAATATTAAGAGGATTTAGCATTTCCATTTAATGCAAGTATGTTAAATTCTTCTTATTATTAGGCCTATTATTATTATTATTAGATTACATTTATTATTAAATTACATGAAATTATTGCGGGGCTATAATTTCATGTAATTTAATAATAAATGTAATCTAATAATAATAAAAACCGCATGATGCACTGAGGATAATAAAAGATTAGGCTATTAGATTACTCCTCATTGAAAATGTTTTTAAAAAGTTTTTTTTTTTTTTTTTAAACAGGTCTATTAATTTATACAATGAATTAAAGGCCTATAATTAAAAAATTAACACTGCAGTCATCAATGAAAATTCAGAGCAGCTTTATTTCATGCACTGCTTTTCAAAAACAACCTGTTTAACCCGAAATACGTTTCTTCTCATGTTTTTCACTATACGAGCCACAAGAGAAATATTTAGGGTATAATTGAAGACAGTTATTTACCCTTATCAGCATATGTTAAAGTAGATTCGTCTCTCGTTGTCTCAGAGAGAATATGCACCGTTAATGCAGCGTTAGCCATCAGTTTTTTTTACTTTTTCTTTCTCTATGGTGAATTGACTGACGTTCACCGGCATAACCCCCTGCGCAAAGTTTGCGCGTTGCTTGCTTGAGTTGCTTGACCCCTCCCTCATAATATCAATTGCTTATAGGCCACATATCAGGCGACACTTTTTTAGGTTTTTAATGTTTATTTTTCAATGTTAATGAAAGTGACATGTTCTTGTATTGGAACATGTATTGGAACATGTATTGGACTAAAACTTACTGACTTGGCTCACAGGGTATAACAACTTTCCAAAAAAAATTTATTTTTGTACTTTTTTGGGGTATTTTTCCCAACTTGTTACACTTGTGCTGTTCCCAGTCAAAAATAACCATGCAAAAAATAATTGCTTAAATTTCTTGTTACTATATTATACTATATTATTACCCAATCTTGGATTCAATCTTTTTTTCAACTTGTTTTATTTCAGTTAGCAAAGGTTTTGTATTTCTTTTTGTAACTGATTGATCATAGGCCTCAATGATCTGAGCTCATGCACCTCAGTTTTTGAGTGAACGTCAAATATTAATTATTAATAATGCAAAAAAAAAAAATCTGGACAATTTTGGCTTTTTTCACTCAAAAACTCAGGTGCATGAGCTTAGATCAATCAGTTCCAAAAAGAAATACAAAACCTGTGCCAATGGAAAGAAAACAAGCTCACAAAAAGATTGCATCCAAGAATTTGTAACATTATAGTATAATGAGATATTTACAAGCAATTTTGAAAATGCCAGTCATTTTTGACTAGGAACAGCAAATTTGGTAAAGGATTTCCAGCACAGCACAACGGTTATAAATAAGGGTTACAAAGTATTATTTGTTGTTGTTTTTTTGAAGTCAAATCTAGCCTAGACATGTTGTTGAGCTGTGAATGGTCAGTGTTGTTTGTTGTGGGGTTTGTGGGCATGCACAGACTCAGATGGCTAGAAAAAGAGGGCGTTCAGGCTCCTTTCTGTCCTGTTTGTTTCTCGAGCAGCAAACAAACAAGCATATGAGCTCCAATGACAAGGCTGGAGTTAGAAATGACCAAAACACCACAGTCAGAAACTGCTTTACTTTCAGCTCTGTGAGGTCAGTGAGAATGACACTTTAATTTTGATCTGAAAACACTAAAACCCCTTAAAATATCATGCTGTAGATTAGTTTAGGACACGTCCCTTTCTGTATTTATGCTTCACTCCATGTGTCTGTGTCACTCTCTTGTGTAAATGACATAAAGCAGTGCTCTTGGGTCCAGATGGATGTTGTGCTTCTTGAAGACGTCTGTCTCTCTAATGGCTCAGGCATCTTCTCTAAATGGATGCTATGGCTCCGGCCGTGTGGATGTGTAGAGTCCCGATCCTTTAATCTTGCTCAGACCG
Organism: Spinibarbus caldwelli; assembly: GCA_039654775.1. Lineage (NCBI taxonomy): Eukaryota > Metazoa > Chordata > Actinopteri > Cypriniformes > Cyprinidae > Spinibarbus > Spinibarbus caldwelli. The sequence continues at coordinate 3,343,201 of CM077233.1, forward strand.
CAGAGAGCTGTTAGTCACGTGACAACTAGACGACCCCGTCAGACCCCACATGAATGCTCTGGCCAGAACACAGTGTGTCCGTTATGAGGACAAAAATATTCCTCTCTAATTATTGATCCGTGAGGGATCCAGTCAGATTTTGTGGCTGGAATTTTCAAAGCCTTTACTATTCTTATAATATTATTAGTATAATTATTTAGTAGTACTGTATAAAAATTTTGAATTATAAAACTAATAGTTCCAGTGCTACATTCTGATTGGATGAAGTAAAATGCAAAATAATACACACCTATGATACACATTGAATATTAATGCATCAAGTTGCCAACCATAAACAAAATACAGTTATGCTGTGGTCATGTTATATCGTAATTACTTTAATTATGAGATTCTTCTTAGTGCAGCTTTTTTAAATTAATTTTTGTATTATTTCATGTTATTTTTATTTTATAATTGTTATAATATTATTATATTTAATATGTTAATGTGTTAAATATTTTAAATATAAATATTTGATTTATTATGAATGATTATTGTATTATTTTATTAGTTTATTTATAATTTTTTATTAATAAATTTTTATTGTATTAGTTTATTTACAATTAATAAATATTATATTAATTTTTTTAGAATATATAATATTTAAGTTACATATATATAAATATATACATATAATTTTATTACATATTAAATATTACTTAATTTATTATTAAATGAGATCTTATTGTACATTTTATTGTATTGTTTTATGTACAATCAGTATCATTATTTAATGTATTATTAATTAATTTAAGTTGAATAATTTAGTTTATATGTAATATTTAGTTATATATATAAATGTATTAATAAATGTAGTGATTAATTTATTATTCATAATTAATAAACAATATTTAATTTATTTTATTGGTTTATTTAATCATTTCATTTTATTTATTTGTACGTAGTAAATATTTTAGTATTGATTAATTACTTGTTTATATTATTATTTTATATTAGTTTTCCTGTAGCAATAAATAATTCATTTTCCTCTATATGCTTTTATGAAAAAAAATCAAAATAAAGCACCCTGGGTGCATCATAAACCCAAAATGGTTACTGTGTTTTTTTTTGTGAAATCACACCTGCAAAGCTCTTGCAGAACTTCCCCCAAAAATCGATAAACATGCATTATATGTGCCACTATTTAATATTCAGTTATAATAGCATGTAACATTCAACGAAAACTCAGAATGCTTGTTTGCTTTTCTCTACATTCTCTCAGCTCTGACTGCGGCCGCAGGACGGGGGAAGATGGAGGTGTGCAGCTTCCTGCTGGAGCGGGGGGCGCAGGTTCAGCAGGTGAACAGGAGAGGAGCGTGTGCTCTGTTCTGCGCGGTTCGACAGGGACACTGGCAGGTGCGACGCTGCAAAACACCTCAACAACTCAAACATCTTCAGAAAAGATGTTTAATGCAAGAACGTCTCTCTTTCAGATCGCAGATCTGCTGCTGCAGCATGGGGCGGATGTGAATGTAAGCGACAAACAGGGCCGGACGCTGCTGATGGTGGCCGCGTGTGAGGGGCATCTCAGCACGGCCGACTTCCTGTTGTCTAAAGGTGAGTGACGTGCGTAAATGCACTTTATTTATCAGCGCAATCTGTTGCAATTGTTGGTATTTATAATGCAAGCGTGAAAAAAGTGGAAGGTTTCCAGCAAACATCCTCTGTTTATCCCAGGTGCCTCTTTAGCATCGGTGGATAAGGAGGGGTTAACGCCGCTCAGCTGGGCGTGTTTAAAAGGACACAAGAACATTGTTCAGTTTTTGGTGGAGAAGGGTGCGGTTATCGACCACTCGGACAAGAATGGACGCACTCCGCTGGACCTGGCTGCTTTCTACGGAGACGCAGACATCGTGAGTGAATAACGTGTCGTAGAGCCTCACGGAGGTCAGACAGGGATCTTACTGATGTGTGAAGTCACAGGACTGACGCACTAGATCATGAGAGAGATTGGGGGGTTTTTTTGGTGAATTTTTAGCATATTATATTCAGTAGCTTGATGCATTTGAATTGAGTTAACAAACAGGATGCAGATTTACTGTATATGAGTTTAAGGTAAGTTATGTGATGGACGTTTTGTGCTGCTGTTTGGCAAACTTAGCATCTATTTTGATGCATATTATTTATTTTACTTTGTTGAACATGAAATTTGTCTAATCAATTCAATTAAATTAAATTCAAGTTTATTTGTATAGTGCATTTCACAATATAAATCGTTTCAAAGCAGCTTTACAGGAAATTAAGTCTCTACAATATATTTATATATTGTAGAAACTTAGTATTTAACTTATGGCGAAATTTGGTAGTTTTGTATGTTGTCTGAGGGTAGGCATCATCTGAGGTCCTCTGAGGGTTTGGCATCATCTCTTCTCCAGACTGAAGCTTGTGTAAATCCTAGTTACCACAGGATGTTAATCCCATGGCAGAAAAAGAGAAACAAATAGAGACATAATTAGCGTAGCTGCTGTTCCAACCAAGCAAAAATGATTTGTTCAATCCAAGCTAAAGAACAGTAATGTGTGTTTGATCAGATATAACTGCAGTACAAGATTATGAGATGCATTATGTGAATGCTTGGCTAAAGAGATGTGTCTTTAATCTAGATTTAAACAGAGAGAGTGTGTCTGAACCCCGAACGTTATCAGGAAGGCTATTCCAGAGTCTGGGAGCCAAATGTGAAAAAGCTCTACCTCCTTCAGTTGACTTTGCTATCCTAGGTACTACCAAAAGTCCAGAGTTTTGCGACCTTAGGGAGCGTGATGGATTGTAGCGTGGTAGAAGACTAGTTAGGTACGCAGGAGCTAAACCATTAAGGGCCTTACAGGTAAGTAATAATATTTTGTAACTGATGCGGAACTTAATAGGTAGCCAGTGCAGAGACTGTAAAATTGGGGTAATATGATCATATTTTCTTGACCTGGTAAGGACTCTAGCCGCTGCATTTTGGGCTACCTGTAGCTTATTTATTGAAGATGCAGGACAACCAGCTAGCAGTGCATTACAATAGTCCAGTCTAGAGGTCATGAATGCATGAACTAGCTTTTCTGCATCAGAAACAGGTAACATGTTTCATAGCTTGGCAATGTTTCTAAGATGGAAGAATGCTGTTTTTGTGTCGAACGCAGCACTAAGATCAAGTAAAACTAGCAATGAGATGCAGCCTTGGTCTGACGCAAGCAGCAAGTCATTTGTAATTTTAACAAGTGCGGTTTCTGTGCTATGGTGGGGCCTGAAACCTGACTGAAATTCTTCACAGAGATCATTTTTTTGCAAAAAGGAGCACAACTGAGCAGACACAACTTTTTCTAAAATTTTAGACATAAACGGAAGATTAGAAATGGGTCTGTAATTTGCTAGTTCATTAGGATCTAGTTGTGGTTTTTTAATAAGAGGCTTAATAACCGGGAGCTTGAATGATTTTGGTACGTGACCTAAAGATATCGATGAGTTAATAATATTGAGAAGCGGTTCTTCTGCTACAGGTAACAACTCTTTCAGTAATTTAGTGGGTACAGGATCTAATAGGCATGTTGTTGGTTTAGATGCAATGATAAGTTTATTTAGCTCTTCCTGTCCTATAGTTGTAAAGCACTGCAGTTTTTCTTTGGGTGCGATGAATGGATCTGAAGTACTAGACGCTGCAGAATCTACATTTGTTATTGTATTTCTGATGTTACCTATCTTATCAGTGAAGAAATTCATAAAGTCATTACTATTAAATTGTGAGGGAATATTTAGATCGGGTGGCGTCTGTTTATTTGTTAATCTAGCCACTGTGCTAAATAAAAACCTTGGATTGTTTTGGTTATTTTCTATGAGTTTGCGGATATGCTCTGCCCTGGCAGCTTTTAAAGCCTGTCTATAGTTGGACATACTGTTTTTCCATGCAATTCTAAAAACCTCCAAGTTAGTTTTTCTCCATTTGCGCTCAAGTTTACGAGTTTCTTTCTTGAGAGAATGGGTATTACTATTGTACCATGGCGCAGTATGTTTTTCTCTAACCTTTTTCAATTTGATGGGCGCAACAGCTTCTAATGTATTAGAGAGGATAGTGCCCATGTTGCTAGTCATTTCATCTAGTTCATGTGTATTTATGGGTACACAGAGCAGTTGAGATAAATCAGACAGGTTATTTCTGAATCTATCTTTAGTGGTTGAAACAATAGTTCTTCCTGGATGATAACACGGAGCCATATAGTTAATATCAGTAATACTCAGCATGCACGATACTAGGAAATGGTCAGTAACATAATCACTTTGAGGTACGATATCTATGTCAGTAAGATCAATTCCATGCGATATAATTAAATCTAGCGTATGATTAAAACGATGAGTGGGCCCGGTGACGTTTTGCTTGACTCCAAAAGAATTTATTAGGTCAGTAAACACAAGTCCTAACGCATCATTTGTATTATCAATGTGAATGTTAAAATCTCCGACAATTAGCGCTTTATCAGCAGTAACCAATAGGTCTGAAAGGAAATCTGCAAATTCTTTTAAGAAATCTGTATTCGGCCCTGGCAGTCTATACACAGTAGCCAGAGCAAGAGATAGGAGAGATTTCTTTTACATATCTGACAGTGTAACATTAAGCAGAAGTAATTCAAATGAGTTAAACCTGTATCCTGTTTTCTGGGTAACATTGAGAATATCACTATATATTGTTGCAACACCGCCGCCACGGCCAGTCTGACGAGCCTCATGCTTATAACAGTAGCTTGGTGGAGTAGACTCATTTAGACCAATATAATCATTTGGTTTAAGCCAGGTTTCAGTCAAGCAGAGCACATCAAACTATTATCTGTGATCATTTCATTTACAATAACTGCTTTGGGTGCGAGTGATCTAATGTTTAGGAGCCCAAGCTTTAAAAATTGCTTTTGTTTATTTGTTTTGCATTTTTCTGGTTTAATCACGATCAGATTATTTCTAGATCCTGCATTAAATTTATATTTTGGCTTCACTGTTCGGGGAACAGACAGTCTTTATAGATTGGACAGCTATATAGATATTTCTATCATTTAAGTGGGTAGAACAAAAGTCATCATAGCAGTTATTTGTGAATGGTCTTACTAGTCAGATGGAGCGTAGAGTCCTGGAGATGTTGTCCGACAGGAGTTCTGCTCCAACTCTGCTGGGGTGCAGGCCATCAGCGCGGAAAAACCTAGGACGCTCCCAGAAAAGATTCCAATTATTAACAAAGAGCAGTTTCTGTTCTTTACACCATGACAATAACCACTCATTTAAAGCAAAAAGTCTACTGAACCTTTCGTGTCCTCGTCGATACGTGGGAAGCGGTCCAGACACGATGATCGTCGCCGCGGGTGATGCGCTGCGCACCGTCTCGATCAGGCTCCTGAAGTCCGTCTTCAGTGTCTCCGTCTGCCGCAGCCTGGTGTCCTTCACCCCCGCGTGCAGCACGATCGCGCCGGTGCTCTCGTCGTCCTTCAGGATCGCGGGTATCTGCGCAGAAACATCGAGAACACGAGCACCAGGGAAACAGTGAGTGTGCGCTTTACCTTCAGCTAACGTAGCATGGACGTGCCGGACGATGTAGTCTCCAACGATCATAGCGTCGCGTTCCGTCTCGCGGAGGGGAGCGAAGCGGTTCCGGGTGGAGATCTCGAAGACCGGAGGCGGCGGAGGGGGAGAGGTCCTTGCGTGGGGCCTGGCTTGCGTCTTCCGCTGCTGCTGCACCCAGGGTTCGTCGTGTCCCGGCCCCGGAGTGAAGGACATCTGGGAAGATCGTGTCCTGGGTACACAGGGTCTGTGCAGAGAAACACACGGAGTAGAGGTGGTGGGAGTGTTAGCGGCGCGCTGTATACTTACCCCGGACTTGTGAGCGTCAGCCCGGGATGTTTCCAGCGCGGCTCTCCGGTCTCTCAGCTGGGCCTGCTTCTCCACCAGGTCGCAGATCTGCTTCTCCACGGCCTCCAGCTCCAGCTGCACCGAATGCAGCTCGAACGTGTCCTCGCCTGCACTCAAAGGTAGACACACATCTGCCATTAAAGCAAGTAGCAGTGAGTAAAACAATGGTAGTGTGTGTGAATAGAGTATTAGCAATGTAAGCGAGATTAGCGGCAACCTTCCACGCTGGCGATGCTAAGCTAATAAAGCTATAAGCTAATAGCGGACTCTGGAAATCAAAATAAAACTAGCGATAACAAGGCGCTTTGATTGTTTTTGTTGTAGAATACGATAGGGGATATATTCAAACGTTATAGAAACGAAAATGATGGTGTGTAAAATAGATTTCAGGATTAGAAAATAGACGATAAAGAATTAACTTGACGGAGCTCAACCTCGAAACACGCAGCAGCAACTGCGTTCATTTACTTTATTCCTGTGATCAAAGCTGAATTTTCAGCATCATTACTCCAGTCTTCAGTGTCACATGATCCTTCAGAAATCATTCTAATCTGCTGATTTGCTGCTCAAGAAACATTTCTGATTATTATCAATGTTGAAAACAGTTTTGCTGCTTCATATTTTTGTGGAAACAGTGATAAATTTATTTTTGCAGGATTTTTTTTATTAATAGAAAGTTCAAAAGAACAGCATTTACAGTATTTGAAATAGATCTCTTTTGTAACATTGTGTCTTTACTGTCACTTTTGACCAATTTAATTGCTGAATTAATTTATTATATTTTCATTTTATTATTTATATTTTATTCTATTTTTATTATTATTATTATATAATTATTATATTTTCTGCATTATTTTTTGTTTTACATTAAAAAAAAAAAATCTGACCCCAAACTTTTGAACAGTAGTGTATTTTGTCATAAAACCACTACTTCCTGTCATTCTAATTTCAGTATCCTGGCCACGGATTGTCACAGATGATTTGAGGCGTGTGTGTTGTTGTGTGTTTGCAGGTTCATTACCTGGTTGAGAAGGGGGCTGTGATCGAGCATGTGGACTACAGTGGCATGAGGCCACTGGATCGAGCCATCGGCTGCAGAAACACCTCAGTGGTGCTGACCTTGCTGAAAAAAGGAGCTAAACTAGGTGAGACCTGGATCATATGGAGGAAAATGTTGCCTTTTGGCAATATTATCAATATTTGTGTATTTGCTGTGAAATGAAAAGTATGATGGATTTTTTCAATCAGAGAAGATGTGGACTGAATAGTTATTGTAGCTTCAAAATGTTTTAATGCAAGAAGTAAAATACAGTGAAAAGAATGAAGAATTTTGAATTAATTCACTGAAACTGAGCATTTGTCATCAATAACACGAGCATGTGATATTCATTAGCCAATCACATCTTTTCCTCCTGAAGCTCTTACATCACAGACCCTGCTGTGTGTGTGTGTGTGTGTGTGTGAGAGCCTTTCTCAGAACCAGCTGTTTCCACTGACTTGAGCTGATTTAACTGCACAAAAACAATCATACTGCATCATGGTTTTTGTATGTGAATCTTACTTTCAGAACTTATAACATCCAAAGTCATTTTATGCCGTAACAACACTTTGATGAAACATGAAAAGGTGATTAAAGTCATAATTTACGCATTTCATGTCGGCCTTGCTGATGACACAGAAACTGCACTTCACATATAGCAATTAAAATGCATAATCAACTAATCATAATCATCAAAATTTAAATGAGAGTGGCTGAAGTAGTTTCCAGCATAGCAAAAAAAAAAAATTGTGCTAATAAATAAATTAATTTTTTAAAAATTTGTGCAACAGCTTTTACACCAGTTTTTTTTTTTTTTAGTTTTTTTTTTTTTTTGTCTGCTGAACCTCTTTGACGTAACATTTAATTTCAGCTAGTTGCAACATTTCTCATTTTCAGTTAAACTTCTTGTGTTAAAAAAACTAATTAAAAAAAAATTACAAAAGACAAAAAATAAATACTAATTCAAAATATTTTTATAAACTAAAATATTATCTTGATGCAAAAATAACCCTGCTCTGATGACATCCAGGTAAAAAAAAATCATTTGAAATTTAAAATTTAAATTTGATTTTATTTTAAAATTATTTTAATTTTAACCAAACACAAACAGTGTGAGTGTGACAAAGCTAGATCAGTCTCATCAATATCAAGCAGGGTTCGGCAGACTAAGGTTCATGAGGGAACTGCAGGAGACTTAAGAGTTGATGAAAAGATGAAAATGCAGCCAGTTTTTAGGGTCCAGAACTTTCTTTTCTTCAGTGGAAACAAGCAAAAGCTGTGTGATGGTGTAAAAATGAAGCACGTGGCGTCTGGAGGCTGATGTGTGATGCTGTATTTTCTCTTTGCATGTCTCTTTCTTCTCTGTTTCTCATTCTTCTGTCTTTTAACTGCTTTCACTAAAACCCTCGTCAGGCTACAGAACGTCACCTTATGATCGAACAGGTACACTCTTTAGGTAACTCTATTTCACGCCAATTCCATACTTCTGCTCAGATGTGTTTTCAGGATCAGATTGATGTAACGCTCCAACTCTCTCTCTCTCTCTCTCTCTCTCTCTCTCAAGGTAACGCAGCCTGGGCAATGGCGACCTCCAAACCCGACATCCTCATCATCCTCTTGCAGAAGCTCATGGAGGAAGGCAACCTGCTGTATAAGGTCAGGACAGGTTAAAGTTTGGCCTAATTACACAAACATATTTGAAAGCCCAAGATTGAGATTCTTTAAGAGTATTCCAGAGATAAATTTTGATATGTGATATTAATGAGTGAATTCCTATTAAAATAAAAATGGGATTAACAGTGAAAAAAAATGCAAGAGGGTGGATGGAGTGAAAGAAATGCTCATTATATTTATAAATAATATTTTATAATTTTATAATATTTAATAAAATATTTTAATTTTATTATTATTAAAAGTATATATACAGGTGCATCTCAATAAATTAGAATGTCGTGGAAAAGTTCATTTATTTCAGTAATTCAACTCAAATTGTGAAACTCGTGTATTAAATAAATTCAGTGCACACAGACTGAAGTAGTTTAAGTCTTTGGTTATTTTAATTGTGATGATTTTGGCTCACATTTAACAAAAACCCACCAATTCACTCAATAATCTCAACAAATTAGAATATGGTGACATGGTGACATGCCAATCAGCTAATCAACTCAAAACACCTGCAAAGGTTTCCTGAGCCTTCAAAATGGTCTCTCAGTTTGGTTCACTAGGCTACACAATCATGGGGAAGACTGCTGATCTGACAGTTGTCCAGAAGACAATCATTGACACCCTTCACAAGGAGGGTAAGCCACAAACATTCATTGCCAAAGAAGCTGGCTGTTCACAGAGTGCTGTATCCAAGCATGTTAACAGAAAGATGAGTGGAAGGAAAAAGTGTGGAAGAAAAAGATGCACAAACGACCGAGAGAACCGCAGCCTTATGAGGATTGTCAAGCAAAATCAATTCAAGAATTTGGGTGAACTTCACAAGAAATGGACTGAGGCTGGGGTCAAGGCATCAAGAGCCACCACACACAGATGTGTCAAGGAATTTGGCTACAGTTGTCGTATTCCTCTTGAGCATCTTACCTGGGCTAAGGAGAAGAAGAACTGGACTGTTGCCCAGTGGTCCAAAGTCCTCTTTTCAGATGAGAGCAAGTTTTGTATATCATTTGGAAACCAAGGTCCTAGAGTCTGGAGGAAAAGTGGAGAAGCTCATAGCCCAATTTGCTTGAAGTCCAGTGTTAAGTTTCCACAGTCTGTGATGATTTGGGGTGCAATGTCACCTGCTGGTGTTGGTCCATTGTGTTTTTTGAAAACCAAAGTCACTGCACCCGTTTAGCAAGAAATTTTGGAGCACTTCATGCTTCCTTCTGCTGACCAGCTTTTTAAAGATGCTGATTTCATTTTCCAGCAGGATTTGGCACCTGCCCACACTGCCAAAAGCACCAAAAGTTGGTTAAATGACTTAGGTGTCGGTGTGCTTGACTGGCCAGCAAACTCACCAGACCTGAACCCCATAGAGAATCTATGGGGTATTGTGAAGAGGAAAATGAGAAACAAGAGACCAAAAAAATGCAGATGAGCTGAAGGCCTCTGTCAAAGAAACCTGGGCTTCCATACCACCTCAGCAGTGCCACAAACTGATCACCTCCATGCCACGCCGAATTGAGGCAGTAATTAAAGCAAAAGGAGCCCCTACCAAGTATTGAGTACATATACAGTAAATGAACATACTTTCCAGAAGGCCAACAATTCACTAAAAATGTTTTTTTTATTGGTCTTATGAAGTATTCTAATTTGTTGAGATAGTGAACTGGTGGGTTTTTGTTAAATGTGAGCCAAAATCATCACAATTAAAAGAACCAAAGACTTAAACTACTTCAGTATGTGTACACTGAATTTATTTAGTACACGAGTTTCACAATTTGAGTTGAATTACTGAAATAAATGAACTTTTCCACGACATTCTAATTTATTGAGATGCACCTGTATGTATATATATATAATAGGGGTGGAACGATACATGTATTCGTACCGAACCGTCACAGTACGGACTTCTCGGTTAGGTGCATCAATCCAGAAGGGGGCGCCCGCAGTAATGCAACGTTGTTTGATAACCGCCAGCAGAAGAACAGCGAACGCCATGAGTTGCGCACTTGAAAACAAAGCCCCCAGACAGTGACCATGTGCTGATTCTGAATGCGTCTCTTACATAGACTGACAAAGGAGTATACTTTACAGGTTTGCGCACTCAACCGTTTGTGAAAAAGCTTTGTGCTCGTGTATCCTACCTCTTTCATTCGGCACAAATCCAAATATTCCATAATATTTCCATATTTGTGATGTAACGTATCTGAATGCTAAACTATTATTTATTATGTAAATGATAGGCTTTGTACTTCAGTCGCGTTCCAACGGTGACACAGAGGCAGGCGCGCTGACGTTTGGTTCACTGCATTTTATTTTGATAAAGTACCAACTGTGCTGTCAAGTTAGCAATGCTGGAACTGATGTGTTTTGTGTGTGTGTGTGTGTGTGTGTGTGTGTGTGTGTGTGTGTGTGCGTGCGCGTGCCGGCGCAATCACTTAAACTGTTTCCTTATACCAGCAGAATCACTTATTGTCTTATTAATAATGCATCACTGTATAAAGGTCTGCTTTTATTTGTGCACACTCACAATGAAAACAAAACATTGTGCTTTTGTAAAATAAAGAAAACAAATAGGATGTCGCTTTCTGCCATTTGAGTTTCCTTACTGTGAACAAATTAAGCGTGTCACAAAAATTGACTGAAACTCAGCATATATAGGCTACGTTACGTGTCGCACTGTTTTTTCCCTTGTTTATCTGTAAATTAAATCAAATATATTTCAAGAATTTATTCCTTGTATGTATATATGTACTGCAGATTTTATATATAACATAATGTAATATTATTTAGTATTTTCACATCTAAGTGGAAAAAATTGTAATTTGTACTACTGTCTGCTCAAAATAGATGAAAAGAAACTGAGCACAGTAGATTTGTATTTTGTTTTTTTTTTCCTGTTGTACCGAAATCGTATCGAACCGTGACCCTGAACCGAGGTACGTACTGAACCGTGACATCTGTGTACCATTCCACCCCTAATATATAATATCATTATACATGTAATTACTTAATTTAATTTTAATTAATAACTATACATATATGAATATAATTTATTCAATGCAAGAAAATATATTATATGAATATAAATATATATATATATAAATATAATTATACATAATTTATTGAAAACAAGACATTTAAAATGGTAGAGAGAGAAATGTTTATAATTTTATAATTATGAATTATGCTTTTACATACATATGTGTGTTAATAATTCATAATTATAATCAACATTCAACATGTCAATTATATATATGTGGATCTATAACTTTTAAAAACTATAATGTAATTTAATGTATTAATTATAAATATAATTTACTCACACAAGACCCAGCCAAGAGGGTGGATGGAGCAAGAGAAATGTTGATTATAATTAAATGAATTATATATATATATATATATATATATATATATATATATATATATATATATATATTAGGGGTGTCAACGTTAACGCGTTAACGCATGCGATTAATCAAAAAATTTTAACGCGTTAATATTTTTTTACCGCAAATTAATCGTTTGATAAGGTTTGACCCCAAGTTTTTGCCATCATCGCAGCGCAGAAGGTTATCTATCATTGTGTGATGAGGGTACAGTGAACCAGTGTTGCCAGGGTAACGTTAGTGCACTAGTGGGCTATTTTGAAAATACAGTCGCGGGAAAAATTACAGAGTCGTGGGTTGTGGTTTTTTGGGCTACTTTTATAATGTACCACGGCCGCCCAAGGTGTATGTAGACAAATAAAAATTAAAATAGATCCTTTTACTAATGTGTATTATACTTAGAATGTATACCTGGCAACTTAAGAACGGAGAGGCGGTTGTAACATCACAAACAACGTGAGTTTCAGCCAGAGAATGCATATTAAGGCTTTTACACAGCAGAAATAAACATGACAACAGCCACTATAGATTATATAAGATAATAAACACACGATTACGATAGGATATGGTTTGTATGTGATTTTCTTGAGATGAATGTGTACATCTGAAATGCTAATTTGTGCAGCGATATAAAAGGCTGTAAATAGCATATTTTAACAACAGTAAAAGACCAAATTCTACATGTGATCGCAAAAGGAGGTTATTACAAACACTCGATGGTGGTTTAAAGTGAGTTCTGAGTAAAAGTGTACTATTAATCTCATAAATTGTCTTTTGAAGCATGATGCTAATATTAGCTCTAATGCACCTGCAGAACAGGGCCGATTCTTCTTAATAATGCATTTTGTCATAATACTTCATGTAAGGTCGCAAAAAAAATTTTTTGTTGTATTTATTTAGAAATACTTTTGATAATAGTTGGGTAAACGTATACTGGGATTGAAGCGATGTGGCTTGGTAAACGTTGTATTGCCAGTATAAAGGCTGATAATGGCTGAATAAAAACAAAAGAATAATAAGGATTATGTCTCATACCTAGCGGAGATGTGAAAGGTTCTGTTTCCTTAAACTAGTTTGTCATGCATTTCTTTATTTCAACACATTTACAGGTAAATCCTAGTATTTTAAATTTGCGATTAATCATGATTAATCACAGTCCATGACTGTGATTAACGCGATTAAATTTTTTAATCGATTGACAGCACTAATATATATATATATATATATATATATATATATATATATATAGATAGATAGATAGATAGATATATAGATATAGATATATATATAGATATATAGATATATAGGGTGGATGGAGTGAGAGAAAAGTTTAGCATAATTTCAGAAATACTTGAGAGCTCAGTGTTGAGACTGACTAATAATCAAGTATTCCAGAGATGAGTTTTAATATTTCATATTAATGTCTGAACGCTTATTAAAATAAAAATGAGAACGATTATCTCCACACGCCTTATCAAAGCACTGAGCTTTAATCCAGGAGAAACGGGATTGGAAATAATGACATATTGAGTGATTGTTATCAGAGCAGAAATGAGCAGCTGATGTGTGTGTGACATTTACCAGACTGACGGTTGTGTCAGGATGATCTGTGTGATTGATGAGCTGCGTTTCTCTCTCTCTCTCTCAGAGGGGGAAGATGAAGGAAGCGGCTCAGCGGTATCAGTACGCACTGAGGAAGTTTCCCAGAGAGGGATTCGGTGATGAACTCAAGGCCTTTAAAGAGCTGCGTGTGTCTTTGTACCTCAATCTCTCCCGCTGTCGCCGGAAAACCAACGTAAGACACCAGAGACGACACCTCTCATTCACTTATGTCTCTTTTGTGCAGTCTGCTGGTTTTTCTAACTTTCTAACACATTTTCATATGAATTCAACAGGAGCTAGACATAAATAATGTTCAGGTTTTTACTTCAGCTATTAATGCTGACATCAAGGTTTTCAAACATCAGTCATCAAATAATATTTTACAACCCACATGTTAAAAGTTTTCAAATACAAGGCAGTGTTATTTTTGTATTATTTATATACTATTATGGTATTTATTAATGTTTTAAATTAGAAATATAAAAATTTTACTTTTATTTTGCATTTTTATTTTTTAGCTTAATTTGTAGTAATTTTTTAGTAAAATTTTGCCATTTTATTAGTTTGTTTGTTGTTATTTTTAGTATTTCTATTTAGTTTTAGTTTTATTTCAGTTTTAGATTTGTTTTTTGTTTTTTGTTTTTTTTTTTTGTTTTTTTTTTACTTTTTTTGTATTATATTTTTTTTTCAGTTAGTTGCCAAGGCAGCATTTCTAATTTGTTTTTACATTTTTAAGTTTATGTTTATTCATGTAATATTTATATTTAATTTCACATTTATTTAAAATGATTAAAATAGTTTTAATAGTTTTAGTCAACATAACAGTGCAGGCTGAAAATGTATTAAAAATAAAAAAAAATCCAGAATTTTATTTACAAAATAAAAATGTATTTATAAAATTTAATTGCATTTGTTATTTGGACTTTCACCAATATGTTTTGTTTTTGTTTTTTTTGTGATCCCTAATTAAATTATGGTCAAACATATAAATTCTTAACATCCCTATACATATATATATATATATATATATATATATATATATATATATATATATATATATATATATATATATATATATTATCCAGTATTTATATTTATACTTTATTTCAGATTTATTTCACTTAATAAAAACTGTGTTTAATAATTTTAGGTTTAGTCAAAAATAATATCATTGCTGACTGGAAATGTATAAAAAGAGGAAAATACCAATATTTAATATACAATATAATTTCCTATGTAAATTAATTTATAAAATATGATTTATTTTATTTATTTTTTTAATTTGACTCTTCCCATGTGCTTTTTGAGATGTTGCTGGTTCTGCTGGTCTGGATCAATCAGATTGTGGTTTTTCGCTGTCAGACACGGCATGGCAGGAAAGATGCAAATTACTCCGAGGGCCTGAATTGATTTGAAGGTCTATTCAGAAGTAATAGCCGGCTCCAAAAGGTCTCCCGACACAATACGGAGCCAATTTCCAGTCTGCACCTCTGATTGATGACACAATGAACAACAGCTGAAGAGTTCATTAATTAAATCACCTATTATTTGGACCAATTTACAGCTATTCAGCCGTGCTGTGGTGGGAATCTAAATTCTGCAGCTCTGGCTGAGTGGATGATTGCTTCACTTAGTTTGGTTGTTCTGAGTTTTGGTACCTGATGTTCACCTCACTCTCTCTGACAGGACTTTGGCATGGCGGAGGAGTTTGCAACCAAGGCTTTGGAGCTCAAACCCAAATCGTACGAGGCGTACTACGCTAGAGCCAGAGCCAAACGCAGTAGCAGGTGAGGCCATGATGCATCTTCAGATACTGCACTGGATTTCATCCGCTCCGAACCTAGTGAGCCGTCTACTTAGGCAGCATTTTAAGGCTTCTCTACTGCACTTTAAATGAAAAGTCTGTTCTGGTCAAGTCAGAATTGCATTAAATAGAAAATTGAAATATATTGTTTTTCTTACAATGCTAAATGTTGATTATAATTTAAAATTCTAATCTGTAAAAAGTTATTAAAATTATTTTTATAAATATAATTCACCCATTTAAAATGGTGGAGTGGTTGTTGATTAATACGTTACAATTATAACTGAGAAATGTAATTTTTTTTGTATATATTTGTGTGTGTGTGTGTATAACAAATGTAATTCATTCATATCATTTGTTTATAGATAGATATAGATATATATGTGTGTATGTATGTGTTGGGGTTAGGGTTAATTAAAAAATAAATATAAAAATAATTAAATAATAATTTGAAAATATAATTCATCTGATAAAAGACCCAAGAAAGTTGATTATAATTATAAAATACAAATGCATCTATTAAAAAAATAACAATATTAGTAC
This sequence comes from Spinibarbus caldwelli, assembly GCA_039654775.1. Lineage (NCBI taxonomy): Eukaryota > Metazoa > Chordata > Actinopteri > Cypriniformes > Cyprinidae > Spinibarbus > Spinibarbus caldwelli. The sequence continues at coordinate 3,359,132 of CM077233.1, forward strand.
AATAATAAAAATTGTTTTATGTGTGTTATGTAAATATAATTCTAAATATAATACAAGATGATGAATGGAGTGAGAGATTGTTTTTTTTTTAAATGTGAATTATAATTATTAAACACATTTAACATTTACACATTTTATAAATGTTATGCTCACAGACAGTTCACTGCAGCGTTGGCCGACCTGCACGAGGCCACGAAGCTCTGCCCCAACAACCGCGAGATCTGCCGCCTGCTGGCCCGTGTGGAGGATGAGTGCAAACAGATGCAGCGCAGCCAGAGCAAACTCCAGAGCCTGAGCAACCCGCCGGCCGACCCGGAGCACGCTAGTCCAGAGCGCATTGATGATGATGAGGAGGAGGAGGAAGAGGAGGACAACGACTCTGAGGCCTGGTCTCAAAACATCTACTCAATAAACTGGACTTCAAACGGCCGCTCGGTTTCGCCGCCTCACAGGCAAAGTCTCCGACATCAGCACCAGAAGAGCCTCGTCCTGCAGCCCAGCAAACAAGCGCAGATCGTCAAAACCAACCAGCATCTCGGCTCCTTACAGGCAGGATCCACACGACCAATCAACACAAAGAGCCAGTCGCAATATGCTCCGTCCAGCCCGATTCCGAGCCGACATATATCCAGCATCCTAAAGGCCGGACCGGGCATTGATATCAGCCCGTTACCGCCCACAAACAATGATGCAGACGTCCAAATGCACTCGTCTAAAACTCTAGAAGGGACGGTTCTTTCTGCGACTTCTGGAGCTCAAAGTCAAGAGCTCCGAAAGGACGCCAGCATGAGGGTTTCCAGCTCCACCAGCAGCCTGGCGTCCAGCAGCAGTTTATCAGACAGCGGGAAAGCGCAAGGCCCAGACGTGCGCACCAGAACCACATCGGACAAGCCTAAGATCAGCCAGACCGGCTCTGTGGAGTACAAACCCCGTCCATTCATGGGAATCATAGACAAAACGGCTCGATTTCAGCAGCAGCAGCCGGTGGTGTCTCGAGGTTGGCAGAGTCACTCCACTGAAGGACTCGTAGCTTCTGCGGGTCTGACAGGTGAGATCGCGTACAGCAAACCGTCTGGAGCTTACTACGAGCCGCTCAAGGGTCCTGCCATGGGTGGCCTGCACAACGGGAGTCTGCATGCTAAAGAGTTCTGCCATAAAGAAAGCAAACCGGTTCTGGCCATGGCACATTCATTCACGGACAGCATGAGCAAACAGCCCGGCTTAACTCGAGAAAACCCCACCATTCATGTAGCGGCAATGAAACCAAAGAGATCTTTTATTGAGTCGAATGTTTAGGATGTTCATATGCAACAACCCTAGAAAACACACTTCAGATTAAGGGATTCGATCCATATACACACTACTGTCCGTGCAAAACATTTTTTAAGAAATTAATACTATTCAGAAAGGATGCGTTAAACTGATCAAAAGTGACAGTAAAGACATTTATAATGTTACAAAGGATTTCTATTTCAAATAAATGCTTTCTATTCATCATAGGATCCTGAAAACAAAAAAATATTTCAAGTGTTTTCAACATTGATAATCAGAAATGTTTCTTGAGCAGCAAATCAGCATATTAGAATGATTTCTGAAGGATCATGTGACACTGAAGACTGGAGTAATGATGCTGAAAATTCAGCTTTGATCACAGGAATAAATTACATTTTACAATATATTCACGTAGAAAACATTTATTTTAATTTGTAATATTTCACAATTTTTTACCATATTTTTGATCAAATAAATGCAGCTTTGGAGACACTTTTAAAAAATCTTCCCCACACCAAACTTTTGATTGGTAGTTGTTTGTATATCGTAAAGCATAGATATGTAAAATATATACAATCAAAAAGTTTGGACACATACTTATTCTCCATTTTCCATATTGTAGTATAAAACTTTCAAACTTATCCATTTTAATTAAAACTTAAGTTTTATAAAGAAATTCATATGTAGGCACAAGTTATTTGTCTACAAAATTTCAAGCCAAATTTCAAGGTTTTAAAGATCATGAAAAGTAATATAGTGCCATATATAGTTGTATATGTATAGCAAGATTTAAAGTGTGTTCACAAACACAATACTCACTCAGAAATATATGAAAACATAAATTTATATTTCTTTAAGCCCTGCGAACATGGACAACTCCAGCATCCAGAATGATTATTTAGATTTTTTTTTAAGCCCTTCAAAAGGGACCATAAACGCCTGAAGCGGCGTTCGATCACTGCGTCACACTGACTCACAGACACGGCACTGAGGATCCGATTGAGAACTGAACCTGTGCACAAGGGGTTAATGTTGCCTGACATTATGACAGAGAGCAGACCCTCGGCTATGTACTGTAAATATTATTGTAATGTGTATTTTTCACCTTTTATGTGAAGATGGTGTATTTTGACCATTTATTTACAAAAAAAGTGTATTTTGCGTTTTTCATGCATTTTGGTTGATGTGATGTTTGCGGTTATTAAACTTGTACCTGGTCTGTTTGTATGTTTGTACATTACATCTGAATTTGCCCTACGATGTTGAAAAGTCTATTCTTTCCTGCTTGTTATTCCTGTCTAGATTAATTTATTTACAGCGCCTCCTGCTTGGTATCTGTCAAAGCAATATATTTTATATAGTTATTTTTGCACAGCTACTTGTATAAGAAATATGAAACAGAAATGTTTTATGAATATGAAACTACGGAGGCCATCTGGGTGTGAGCGCATGCTAAAGTTTACGTGAAGGAAGTGGAGAAAAATATTAAAAGTCGTAAGTTTGAGATGGGCAGATATTATATTTGAAATGTGTATATATATTATTTTTTCTGCAATTGGTGCCTCATGAGTTGTGAATGTGTTACTGCATTCTGTATTAAAAATTAATTCATTTCTGCCATGGTCCATTTATGGGAAATAAAAAGATCCCACTGGAAAATGTATTTCTTCATTATTATTAATAACTATGAAGTGTTGCATTGTAATTTGGACAAGCTAGTTAAGATAAAATATAAAAATAAAAAATTATCATAATCAGCAGAAGATCCTTTAATAAAAGATAAAACCAGAGTCCAAAAAAGATCTGGACACACGCTTATTACATTTTATTTCCCACACTAAATATTAAAGCCATCAAAAAATATGTTTTATGTAGTTGTTTTTAATTTTTATTAATGTAAAATTATTATTAATGTAAAATATTTATTTTTTTATTTTATTTTATTTTTTTTTTGCACCTAGTACCATGTACCAAAATATATAAATATATATATATGTATGCTAATCCGGCTTCATGGTAATTATAAATGGCTTATAATTTAAATATCGATTTTTTTTTTTTTTTAAATATTTACACCCTATAGCTTTGTTAAAGGTGATCATCATACCTATGAAACCTGATTACTGTGTCACCTGTCCGCTATTCTCATTTCTTCATCCTGCATATCATATAGAGTTGTGTCTCTCATAGACAGCGCTGTCAGCGTGCAGCACCTGTCATTTGCAATGAAGAGGTTGTGGATTGCACGAGGAGCTGGAGAGAGATGTGAGAATCGTGTTTTCAATCAGATGCTGCCCAGGATGCATGTGTGATCAATATGCAGTCCGACTCTCGAATCAACAGCAGCAGCAGGTTTTGATGACTGCAGCAGCTCTAAATTCATTAGTGCAGAGCTGGAGCTCCTCCTGAGGACCCCATCGGACAACCACGAGACTAACAAAAGCGTCTGATTGGCTCGAACTGCAGGTTTCATCAACCACAGGTGTTAAACTCAACTAATCAATCTAATCAACTCCCTACAGAGGACAGTCAGAATAAAACAAAGGCTGTTTCAGGCAGTTTGAACCATTCCGTTTTTAGGTAATAAGTTTTACTAAGTAAATTCATTAGTATTTTAATTATACATATAGTCTATATATATATATATATATATATATATATATATATATATATATATATATATATATATATATACACACACACACATATATATTAGTGCTGTCAAACGATTAATCGCATCCAAAATAAAAGTTTTTGTTTGCATTATATATGTGTTCTGTGTATATTTATTATGTATATAAAAATACACACACATACAGTATATATTTTGAAAATATTTACATATGTCTATATTTATATTCATATAATTTATATTATAAATATATTTAATATATAAAAATAACATTTTTCTGAAATATATACATGCATGTGTGTGTATTTATATATACATAATAAACACACACAGTACATACACATATATTATGTAAACAAAAACTTTTAGTTTTGATGCGATTATCGCAATTAATTGTTTGACAGCACTAATATATACATATATATACACACACACACATATACATACATATATATGTGTGTGTATATATATATATATATATGTGTGTATATATATATATATATATATATATGCATTTTACATTTCTATTATATAAATACATATATAAACTATTAGAATTTAACTATTTAAGTTTACAGAAAAACAGTGCAAATGATTAAAAATTAATAATCAAAATTTGAGTTAATAAATAAAAAATTGATTTGCATAAATAATAAAAATGACATTTACATAATACACCTTAACAGTACAGTACTATAGAGAATAGAACAAAAATGAAATAATGTAATAAAAATTAAATATTTTCTAAATAATACAAATAATATTAATTTTTCCCCAGTATAAATTGGGTCTTTATACATGAAAATATATAGCTGCCTTTTAAATTTTAGAAAGGTGGTTCCTTGCTTAAGGATGATCATATTTGAGGGTCCATGGCATCTAATATTTTTTTTCTTCAGGAGTAAAAGTATAATTTGAATGACTTATGAAGAAAATATGAGTGGTGATTTCCAATTCAAAACTCAAAGCTACAGCCCTAGAATGTTATAAGTGGTTGCCAGGGTGTTCTGAGAGGTTTTAAGTATGTTGCTATGCAGTTTACCATGGTAATGTAATAATAATAATAATAATAATAATAATTGTAAAATAACTAATAAAACATTACATTTGATCTCTAGAACTCATAGTAAAGCATGAAGGACATTGTCTGAAACAGGTTTGTGTGTGTTTCCTCTCCAATGTTAAACTCAGGTGGTCAGTGTCTCTGTTTAAGCTGATGAGTTTGGCCCCGTCAATGTTGTGGGCCCTGAACATGTCCACCAGAGCTTCAAATCCTTCATCACAGAGCCACTCGCTCACATCCTCCTCTGACCAATCACTGACCAGCGTTCTGGAGCAACCCAGTGACTTCCTTCCTGTCCACATATACAAACAGGAAGAGCTTTATTATCATCCTCAATGCTGAACATCTCTCATCATATTCCAAACAATGTGTCTTTTCCTTCCTAAACATAAACAAAGCATCTTGTGAACTATTCATATGCCTGCGTACACATTAAAAACATATGGCTTGCTTAGTTTGGTTACATCCTATATTCATCCATTTTAAATCTACAATATTTTAATTACATTTGTGTATGCAATGAATGTTAATCAAAACTGCACAAATAATTGTACAATTTTATTACAACTAAAACTGATATATTGTGCCTTGTTTGATTATTAAAAAAGACTAACTTAACCAAACAAATATAGTCTGCTTATGTGTCACCTTTGTAGAATAAAGACAGCATCAAGTAACACAAATTACATGCTCACACACACACACACACACACACATAAATGAAAAAAACTCTCTTTATTCTAATAATAATTAAAAAAATAAACAGCTGTCAGTTCTACTAACGATGAAAAGTCTGAATCATTTCCGTGAATCAGTTATTTCAAAACATGATTCAGGCTGAAAATGTTTTGCACGTTTTATTAGAACCCACACGTGTTACTATATACAATCACTTCATAAACATATATTTATAAATCATCCTTGCTTCGTCTCAAAAGCTCTCTTTAGTAACTCATTTATCGAATCAGACATGTAATCTAAAGAGACGTTCTCGGTTCAGTAATTGTATGACTCGAGAACCAGATTTTATTTGATTCGTGAATGAATCATTCAGATCAGTTTTGTGAACTACTTCAACCAATTCATTGAAAAGATCTGACTCTAAAGAAAGAATTGCTTATCAATCTAGCATTGCACGTGTCAAAATCTGCCTTGCTGGATGTCAAACTCATCCTTTAGTTTTACCTTCAATTTTCTAGTTTAATAAAACTGTGTATGTAAATAGACAATGTGCTTCTTTCTTTGTTTTGTTTTATTTGTGAATGCTAATGGTGAGAAGCTCTTACCTTGGACCGACATTTTCAATGGTTCAGCTAGAAAATAAAGAGAAAGCCATCAGCACAAATTAATGTCATTTTATTGTAAATAGTTTCTGTTTTAGTATGTGACATCTCTATAACACCACTGAGAGAAACTGCATTAACGCTAGGTATTCTGGTGATAATATTAAATACTCATGATCATTTTCCTGGAAATATAAAGTGACATAATTAGATAATGTTAATATACTATTATTTGGCAATTGAGTTTTCTAAGACAGTGTCGTTACACTAGTTGATAATTTCAAGTGTTCAAGCTCCTAAACCAAAGTTTAAAGACACAGCAAAGTAAGTACTCATCTTTAAACTTTGGCTTAGGAGCTTGATTCATATCTGTGATTCAGTTCAAGTGTTTTAATGAATCAATTCAAAACTGATTTTTTTTTTTTTTTTTTTGTGTCACCATTCAAAGCAAACAAACAAACAAACAAAAAAAAAAGTAATGAAAAATTTAACAGAAAAAAAATATGGGATATGAATTTGTGATAACATGATGAATAATATTAATAACAGCAGAAATTTTGGGGGTGAACTATTATTTTAAGTCATAAACCATAATTATACAACAGGTCAATAGCTGTTCTGTCTAAACTCTTCTAGCTGGTAAAATGATGTTCTTCGTGGCGTCTGTAATCCATGTTTGGATCGCTGCCTCTCTGATCTGGTGACACTGTGTGCCATCTGTCAGCCTGCACTGACTCCACAACCCAACATGCTCGGGGTCACAGAAACACTAATTACTACATGCTCTCACACACACACACACACACACACACAGATGAAAAAAAAAACTCTTTATTCTAATAAATATATTTCAAATATTAAATAAAATAATAATAAAAAAATCAAATATTTTTAAAATATTCAATAAAATAAAAATGTATTATTTATCAATTATGAATTACAAAATAATAAAACATTTTAATAGTAAAATTAAGGTCAACAGCTCAATCACAACAATGAACCCAAATTACACAAATGTTCCAGGTTTAATACAAGGTAAATAGTAAGTGCAATTTTTACTTTTATTAAAAAACTGAGGGACAAAATTATTTTTCTGTGATAATCGACATCATAACAATTCATTAAGCTTCACTTGTGTTGAATCGGGAGCCTTCGTTAAACTCTGCACATTGATCTAGTGGTCAGACGGTCAAACAGTAGTGTCAGTATTCATGTGTGGTTTATAGTTCAACAGAAGCAGATGGACTTTGTGTACTTACATGCTTCAGCATTTCCATCTCCAGATATTCACCATCTTATCCATAGAGCCAGATGCAAACATCAACACGCAGAGAGAGAACGCACATGCAGTCACATATCTACAGCAGAGACAGAGAGATATAATAGAAAAAGTTCATTTAGTCAGATACACACTGCAATTTAGATATATTTACATTTACATTTATGCATTTAGCAGACGCTTTTATCCAAAGCAACTTACATTGCATTCAAGTTACAGTTTTTTACATTTTATCAGCTCTTGCTTTCCCTGGGAATCGAACCCATGATCTTGGCATTGCTAGCGCCATGCTCTACTATTTGAGCTACAGGAAAGCTAATATATGTCTGAATACACTGCAAAAAAATAAAAAATAAAAAAGACACTTCTGCACATTACAGCATTATAACAAGTGACTTTTTTTATGAATGAGTCACGAAATCACTGATTCTTTCAACCGATTCGATTAAAAACATTGATTCATCCAGGAATGTAACAAGCGACTGTCTATGAGAGTCACTGAATCATTCACACAAAGGATTTGTTCAAAAACAATGATTCATTCATGACCAACTATATGAGTGGATCATAGAATCATTCACGCAAATGATTCATTCAACAACTCTGATTCATTCAAGAACGAAACATGCAACCGTCTACGAGAGTCACTGAATCTTGCACACAAGTAATTCATTCAATAACACTGATTCATTCAGGAACGAAACAAGCGACTGTCAATATGACTGAATCATAAAATCATTCACGCAAATGACTCATTTAATAAGAGTCACTGAATCATTCCTGCAAATGATTTATTCAAAAACACTGATTCATTCAAGAACGAAAGAAGCACTGTCTACAAGAGTCTGTGAATCTTGCACACAAACCATTTGTTCTAAAACACCGATTCATTCAAGAACGAAAGTTGCTGTCAATATGAATGAGTAACTGAATCATTCACGCAAACAATTTGTTCAAAAACACAAACATAATCAGTAACGAAGCAAGCAACTGTCTGTGACTGTCTATGTGTGAGTCACTGAATCATTCATTCAGCCAGTTCATTCAAAAATCTTTCACTGATTTGTTCATTCAGTATTATGCCATAATGTATAATTATCATTTCTCTAAATTAATAAGAACTCACAGCAAAATTGAATGCAGAAATAATAATAATAGAACAACTGAAATGTTTTGAAACTAATGAAGTTAATAATAATAATTAATGAAGGACCATCACCTTCAACTCAACCTAGCAAAGACAGAACTGCTTGTGGTTCCATCAAACCCATCACTTCATCACAATTTCACCTTCCAGTTAGGCTCATCAACCATAACTCCTTCAAAAACAGCCAGAAACCTTGGAGTTGTGATTGATGATAAGCTGAATTTCTCAGACCACATTGCTAAAACTGCCCGGTCCTGCAGATTTGCTTTATTCAACATCAAGAAGATCAGGCCCTTTCTTTCAGAACATGCTTCACAACTCCTTGTTCAAGCTCTTGTTCTGTCCAGACTGGACTATTGCAATGCTCTCTTGGCAGGTCTTCCAGCCAATTCCATCAAACCTCTACAATTAATCCAAAATGCCGCTGCAAGATTAATCTTTAATGAGCTGAAAAGAACGCACGTCACACCTCTGTTCATCAATTTGCACTGGCTACCAATAGCTGCTCGCATAAAATTCAAGGCATTAATGTTTGCCTACAAAACCACCTCTGGCTCTGCACCCCTTTACCTAAATTCAGTACTTCAGGCTTATGTGCCTCTAGAAGCTTGCGTTCTGCAAGGGAACGCTGCATTATTGTTCATCCCAAAGAGGCACAACATCACTTTCACTGACTTTTTCATTCACTGTTCCCTCCTGGTGGAATGACCTGCCCAACTCAATCCGAGCAGCTGAGTCCTTAGCCATCTTCAAGAAACAGCTCAAAACACATCTCTTCCATCTTTATTTGACCCTCTAACTCTAGCACTCTCTATTCTAATTCTATTTTATCTATCTGTCTTCTTTTTATTAAAAAAAAAAAAAAACACACTTGACCCTCTATCAATTGCATAATTATTCTCTAACTGCTAGCTTTTCTTGAAAAACTAACACTAGCTTTCTTTTTTCTATTCTATCTACTTGAAAAAAAAAAAAAAAAAAACATTAGGTTTCTTTTTTCTATATTCTATCTACTTGTTTTCTTTATAAAAAACTAACAAAAAAAAAACAAAAAACAAAAAAAACCTTGCTATGTGTACATTGCAGTCCATACATGTGTGCATTAGGCTAACCCAGACTTGTCATAGCTCTTGCATGTTGTTGCTATTTTCTTGGTTTTGATTGCTTCTATTGTCCTCATTTGTAAGTCGCTTTGGATAAAAGCATCTGCTACATGACTAAATGTAAATGTAAATGAAACTATTATGGAATTATACAGGATTTGAATTGGAATGTGAAAGGTATTCTAATTTCAGTTTAGAATGGAACAGAACTCTGTATCAGAATTCTGTATTAATCTCCAGTGTGACTCTGGATTCATATGAAGAGATTCAGAAACTCACCTGTCATGCTGCGTCAGAGTGTGTAGAAGTTCTCCATGATTCTGTTCACACACACACACACACACAAAACGAGTTTCATCATGTTTTGGAGCATTAGCTGCAGGTGACAGAGCATCTTAACCACATAGGCTACTCTGATTGATCAATTAATGAACAGATACAGGCAGACAGCCACAGAGGGACAGACAGATTTATGATGTTTTATAAACCTGTCAGCACATACTGTATGTCATCCATAAACACATCAACCACGCCATACAGTTGATACTGAATGATTAAATACAAAACCTAATTGCATTTTGGCAAAGCATAAATTTTGGCTCTCTAAATCACATAGTTTTGGAATATTTAATCATAAATAATCTTCCATTAATCGAACTTTCTTCTTTCCCAAACCTTTGCTGTGAAATTATGCTGCATATATAAAAGGTTTTTGTGGTTAATGAAAATGCATGACTTTTTTTAAAAGGTTTTTTTATTTATTTTTTATTTTTTTAAATGCTCTACATAAAGAAAGTCCAAGAACTGTCCAAGTCCCATTTCTTCTTCTGTATCTACTGTCATTAATAGATGCATTTTGTGGTGGTTTGTTAACAGTATTTTTGATGCAATAACCTCAAAACATCAAAATAAAGATGTCAATCACTCACCGCATCGTATGCGGTCACTGTTTTATCAACAGATCTGAAAATAGAGCAAATATCATGCTGTGTTGTTTGTCACCAGCATCTGAACTCAGACAGATCTTTGTTCCTTAAAACTGTTGAAATCCAGCATGTTATGGATTTAGTTAGTGTTTGAATGTACTGCTGTATTAAACACTGAGATCTGAATCTGACACCACAGATCCACCTGCTGGTCAAACTGCACAAAATAAAACATGCAAAATAAAATATACTGTGTAAAATAAAATAAAATAGAAATATTAGATCCTAAAAACTTAAACTTGGTTAAAAAGCTTGGTTAATTTAGCCTTAGCTGAAATTAACTGAATTAAACTTTCATGTTCAAAATTGTACAAAATTACTAAAAATGTGTTTCATTTTTAAAACAATTTAAAGCTAAATAGAAATATTAAAATACAATAATTAAAACTGACAAAAGCACATAAAAATGACTAACAAATTATAATAAAATTTAATCTAAATAAAAATATTAATAAATACTATAATAATATATAAATAATACTAAGGTAACTAAAATAACACTGAATAGTAGGCCAAAAAAAAAACAAAAAAAAACTATATATATTGTGCAGTAAATACAGGTAAACTTCAACATTTGTGATCATTTGTCTATAGTTTTTTTTTTTAAACATGCTAAAATATTATGTCCCTTCACACTGTGCAAAGTAAAACTCAAAAACTCTACTAAACAAAACAGAATTTGAAAAAGTAATAAATATTAAGTACAAAAACATTAGCTGTATTCACTCTGTTAAGTAAAGTGAGAGTATTTGGCAGCAGCAGTGATGTGACGAGTGGGCGGGGCTTACCCAGAGACGAGCAGCTGTCCGTCAAATGAGAACGCACAGCAGAGGACAGGAGCAGACTGAGCAGAGAGAGTATAGAGCAGTGACATCTCATGACCTGTGCATAAACACACACACTGGAGCACCGTGGGAAAACATACCTCTTCATGTTTGAAGTAAATAAATTGCTGTTTAGTGACTCTGAGAGTTCTGTTCTAAAACCTAGTGAGCTGCCTAACTAGACAGCATTTTTAGATATCATAGGAGCAGTGCAAAGGATGTTTTAAAAGGCTGTGCTTTTCTTCAAGGTAGCATGTTCCTTCTCGCAAAAGGCAATCCCTAAATGCATTGTGACAAAATAGACCCAATGTGCAAAAAGTGAAGCGGGGAAAAATGTTGATTACAAATATTTGCCATGCAATTCTAAATAAATATATATATAAAAAATACAGTAAATTAATTAAAAACAAATTTAAATTTCACACAGAGGATCTATGTTTTTTATATATAAAAAGTAGCCATCATAAATTTTGAAACTTGAAAAGTTCCAGCAGAAAACATAAGCAAAAGTTTATTATTTTCTAACTTATTTTTTTTATTGTACAGATTTATTATTTATTTAATATTTATATATTTTTTCTGTAGAATATACTAATGTAAATAGTTAAACACTAATATTGTTATAATAAAAATATAGATATTTTCAATTCTGGCACCTAATTTGTTTTGAAAAAGCTTTATTGTTTATTATTGTTATTTTTAATTTTATGATTTCATTTTAATTTTAGTTAAAGTTTTAGTCATTTTGTTGTCTGTTATTTTCATTTTTATACATTTTTCTTATACTTCATACTGTAGTTGTCATTAATCTTTATTTCAGTTTTAGTTTTGATTTTTTTAGTACATTAAATTTGCTAAATGAAAATAAGGAATGTTGAAATAAGAAACTTCATAAATAAATAAATAAATAAATAAATAAATAAAAATTCAACACTGAGACCACAGATGCAATATATGTTGCCAAGGACACATGCACTTGGTTAAACCATTTACTTGAGCTCAGAATTCACTTTAGATCAACTAAATTAAATTAATCACTCAGACAGGCAATATAAAGAACTCTAAAACACAAGCGAGCTGGAATCACTGATAACGTCAGTCAGAAAATGAAACATCATGCATATTCTGCCTCCACACACACACACACACACACACACACACAAACACAGACCAATTTCCTGCGAGACAGTGAGACACAATATCCCAGCAACCCCTGTGATTGACTGCTGTTTATCTGCATGTGCGTAAAACAAAAGTGTGCGTGAAGATTCCCAGCAGGCAGTGGACGCACATGGCAGTCAGACGCCACCGTTACCACAGCGACAGACAGACAAAGCCCACTCTGACGCCTGCTGCTGAGGATTATGGATTAAATAGCGGGTGTTCAGCAAAACTATTACAGCTAAAGCAATCAATCAAAACCATTCACTCACAGAACTACTCTCATGACTTCTACTATACACTCACACCTAAATTAGATTTGGTCCAAATCCAAAGTCGAAACCATGTCTTCAACACGTTTTTTTTTTTTTTATTTATTATTCTTTTTAATATTTATTTATTTATTTATTTATGTTTGTTTGTTTATATAGATAGATAGATAGATAGATAGATAGATAGACAGATAATTTTTTTTTAAATATGCACACATATACTCTATTAATGTTTCTTGTCTGGTCAAATTCAATTATGAATTACACAAAAAGTTAAAAAGATAGCCTATATTTTTCAATTCAAAACATAGCAATTTGACAGGAAAAAAAGTTTGTATCTATGGATATTACTGTGGGTCATATAACCTTTCTATTATGAAAGTTGTCAAATATAAAATTTTATTACACATCAATCTGACCAGGTAATGTTTGTAAACTGACCGGTGTCAGAACTGTTCAAACACTTAGTTTAGACGGGCAGTACGATCTTTGGCATATTCGACTCACATGCATGAAGTCATATGCAGTCTGAACTGTAAAATGACACAGAATTTGGAAATTATTCAGTCTGAACTGTAACTTTGATTACTTTTTGCCCCTTTCCACAATGACAAGGTACTATTTTCTATGGAAGCTTGTTTCTACTACGGGATAAAAAAAAAAGAAAAAAAAGGAATGAATAAAAAAGTATTTTTTATCTCAAAATTCTGACTTTTTTCTTTCAGAATTGCAAGATATAAACTTGCAATTGCTTTAAAAAAAAGTCGTAATTATGAAATAAAAAGCTGCATTTATCCTTTTTAAATTTTGATTCTGTGTTGGAAACAAAAAGTCTGAATTGCAAGATATTAACTCAGAATTGCAAAAAAGAAAGTCAGAATTCTGAGTTTCTATTTCCGAGGGGGAAAAAAACGAATTGTGATATATATAAGATCAGAGTTGCAAGGCAAAAAGTCCAAATTGTGAGATCAAAAGTTGAAAAAGTTACCTTATTTTTTTTTCATCCTATGAATAATTTTCTTACTTTTTCTTTAATGCAATATTTAAGTTTAAGACCTAATGTTGGCTTCACTTCTGATCCAATTTCAGTGCAATATTTGTAAAATCTCAGTGTGTTCAGTCAGTCCCGCTGGAGAATATTTTCAGTTGTTGATTCCCTCAGTTTAAACTTTCTTGAGATTGAATGCCGGGTGCAGTGATAGAGACAGAGAGCGCAAGTACCTGCTGTTGCATGCTGGGAAATAATCCATATCCTCAGTCTGTTATCCTGCCCACCAGAGGCCAATCGAAACTTGACTGTCTGGCCATCTGAAAACACACACACACACACACACAGCAGAGTATGACTAATCAAGATTATCATGATATTTGAGTTCCCTGTAAAGATAATTACAGTATATTCACTCCTGTAATTTAACCTCACAACAAATGTGAATATAATTACACTTATAAACAACTCAAATCATTTCCTCCCATAAACTGATCCTGAACAGATGGACGTGAAGAGAAAGACTGTTTTGGAAAAGGTCAAAAGCATTTAGTCTCATTAAATTGTTTAGCCAGACTGTTGTTTATCAGCAAGTTTGCAGCTTATTTTGGCCACTTAAAGAGTCCCCAGACTGGATTTTGAGCTCCATTCACTTTTACTGATCTGAAAGCAAACATGGGGGAGTGAAAAACACAAGCACAGGCCAAGTTTCATATTTTTGCTCAAACTCAGGTTGAATTTTGACTACTGATTTTGCAGTGTATGTTAATATTTTGAGTTTATCAATATTTGTTAGTTCTGACAAGCTGACACACACATTACACAGCAAACAAACCCTAATCAAACACTTGATGGACCTCTGTATGTTTTGTATTCATGAAAAGACAATTATATATTACTCAACACATAAGTGTAGTATTTGTAAAAATAATGTAGGTGTAATAAACTAAAATAAAAATAAATATATGAAACAAGAAAAGAAAAGAATCTAGGGATTATTTTCAGGGTTATTATCCCTTACTAAATCTAAATCAATAATAAAAAA
The DNA here is from genome assembly GCA_039654775.1 of Spinibarbus caldwelli. Classification (NCBI taxonomy): domain Eukaryota; kingdom Metazoa; phylum Chordata; class Actinopteri; order Cypriniformes; family Cyprinidae; genus Spinibarbus; species Spinibarbus caldwelli. The sequence continues at coordinate 3,374,187 of CM077233.1, forward strand.
AAAAAATTGTTACTTAATTTTTACTGAATAAAATACATAACTGAAATAAAGGAAAATTTATAGAAAAATGTTTAACTTATTTTATTTTTTAAAACCTTTAACTTTTGAAACTTTAAATAAGTAAATCTAAAGCTGAAATAAAAAAAGAATTATATATATATATATATATATATATATGTGTGTGTGTGTGTGTGTGTGTGTGTGTGTATGTACAGTAAGATTCACATGAAGACTGTTCTTAAAACCCTGAAAATACATACACAAGTAAATCAATATCTGGAAATGCACAACTTTAACACAATAACCTATATAAAACTCTATACAGCTATATAATTAATTATACAGATATATAAGTTAAGCAAACATACACAGAGAATGATTCCTGAAGCTCAGGCCTCTGTGAACCTCCCTTCCAAACACTTCCTGCTGTGATACAGTGCAGGAGCGTCACATGACCGAGTCTGTTGCCCGGGATACGTGATAATTCACTGTAGTATCCACTCATAAACGCCCCGGCCTGAGGTTATCTGAGCTTTACAAACAGAGTCGCAGGTCAACCAATGAGAGACTCATATTTCTGTTGCATGGACCAACATAAAACAAAACAAAACATAAACATCATAAAATAAAATAACAAAACAACTTAAAAACAATATAAAATATTATCATCATCATTAATAAATCACCAAAAGGCTGGAAATATTATTATATTATTTTAAATAAATGACTAGTCATAATCTACTTTACTACAATGACTGTTTGGATAAAATTGGATAAAATAAAATAAAATTGGAATAAAATAAAATTGGATAAATTTAAAAAATATATTATTATCATCAATAAGTATATCACTAAAAGGCTGAAAATATTGTTTTTTAGTAAATTAGCAGTCATAATCTACTTGACTACTATGACTGGATAAATTGAAATAAAAAAAATTATATAATTATATTAAAGTAAAAATAAATAAATAAAATAAAATATAAAAATGGAAACGAGAATAAATAACCACTGAGTGAACCAATGGAGAGACTCATCATAATTCCGTTGCAGGAGTAGATTTAAGAAGAGACAGACAGACAGAAATACAGATGTGAGAAGTGACACAAAGTCATTAAAACAGGTACAAATAAGATGATCTCATGAATAAAACGCAGCATCAACAGTATAAACACAACCAGGCTGCTTGAAAACATTTTATTAAATATTCGACACAAACTAGAGAAAAATAAAACTCCTACAAAACAGAAAGCTACACCTTCATTGCAATATCTTCACACAGGAGAATTCAAGTATTCTGACTTTAGTACCATAAAAATCACTGCAGTTCAATTACATTAATTATCATGTAAACTAGATTTCTTTATCGCAACAGCACTTTTGCACGGGCAAAATTTGCCGCCACAATGCAAGAGTGTTTGATATGCAGTTGCCAGTTAAAAAAAAAAAAAAAAAAAAAAAAAAAAAAAAAAAAAATCTGATTTCTAGATACGGTTTGGAGGGGTTTTTCATCCGTTTTATTGTTGCATTGTATATGAGTGATAGCAATGATGTAAAAAATCCAGCAAACACTGGATGAATGCATGTGCATCGGAATAGATTGATTGAGGTTTGAGAAGTTGTAGAAACGGTGGACTTATGAAGGCACTGCTGATTTCAGAAAGTGCCATATTAAAACACATTAAAAGATACAACTATTAAAAAGGCATAAACGATGCTGGAGTCTTGTGTGCACAGAATACAATATTCAGAACCGATATTAAACATTAATAGTCATATGTCACGATGGCCTGTTTTGGAGTTTGTGACTTAAAACATTTACATAAATGCAGCTTTCATAATGTAACCATAATGGATCTTCTGTTCTCTAGGAGCTCAGAATTATGTAAACACGTTATTTTTTTCATATCTGATAAAGAAAACACATCCATTTAGATTTTTAAAGCAGTTTTGCCTCTTTTTCCATAGAAAGTGAAGACCTTTTTAGTCATAAATAATTAAAAACAAATTAAATACAGTAGATTCACTATAATATTGTTTATTTAAAAAAAAAACAACAACATTTACAAGATATTTTTGAAAGCACTGATGTTCTCACAGTTGTGTCCCTGTACTTGATTAGTTTGAGTGTGTGGTGTGAATGGTGTGTAAATGACGCTGGTCTCAGTGACTCTCCATCATCTGAACCGGTTTCAGAGAGTTCTGTCTCAACAGCTCGGTCCATCTCCTCTGGAAGAACCGTCTCATCGCGTGTCCTGCTCGGCCGATGGCTGAATTATCCTCGTTGAATTTCTCACAGTTATCAAACACCAGGTTCACGTCAATGATGAAAGTCTCAAGATTCAAGTACCTGCAATGAGAAACAACACACACTGGGTATTAAATTAAACATTCACTATAATTTTGCTGGCAAATAATGAGGTTCACCAGCTATGTATTATACTGGTGCATATAAATTGTCCTGATTTAGTGAAAAATATTCATGAAAACAGGAAAAAAAAAAAAAAAAAAAAAAGTGGATACAAAAAAAAAAAAAAAAAAAAAAAACCTAAAAACTACTGTTTGATTAAAATGATCATTCCACTGAAAAAAAGTAGTAAAAAAAAAACAAATTAATAAATAAACAAATAATATCATTAAAACTAAGTATTATTATTATCATCAATTAATATATCATCAAAAGCATGAAAATATTGTTTTTTTTTAAATAAATTACTTAATCTACTTGACTCGAATCAATGTTAAAATAAAATAAATATATCACCAAAAGGGTAAAAATATTGTTTTTAAATAAATTACTTAATCTACTTGACTCGAATCAATGTTAAAATAAAATAAATATATCACCAAAAGGGTAAAAATATTGTTTTTTAATAAATTACTTAATCTACTTGACTATAATGACTGTTTGGTTAAAATTATGGTTTACTATAAAGCAAAAGTAAAATAAAAAAATAAAAGAAATAATAGTGAATAAAATATAAAACAATAATAAAAATATGAAAAAATAGTGTTTTAAATAAATGACTAGTCTCAATCTACTTGACTACAATGTTTTGTTATAAAATAAAAATGATCATCATCAATAAATATCTCACCGAAAAGGGTTAAATATTGTATTTTTTTGCTAAGTGTCCAGCCCTACTAATAACTGCAAAAGACTAGTTAATAATGACTAGTTAACTAGTGATACGCACTGGCTGTTGGTGAGTTTGTCTCTGATGGTAGAGAAGTCCATGGGCTTCTTGATGATCTTGCGGTATCCCGGGACAGATTTGGGGTTGACGGGTGTTAGAAACGGCCCGGCGTCCTGATGGCTTTCCAGCTCAGCCAAGAGTATTCTGAAAAAGAGCGATCAGTGACACCTGATTCACACTCAGACTGACGTAAAACTCATTCAGCAAGATCTGCGGCTCTCAGTACCTGCCCAAGGCCAGGTCTTTACTGTGGTCTCTGGCTGTTTTGGGCTTCTTCACACATACGGGACTCTCCTGCTTTGCCGGGTTAGCAGAAGGACTCTCCTCTGTCTTCCTCTTTTTCGTGTCCTTTGACACTTTCCTGGGCGTGCTGCTGGCGCTGCTCAGATCCTCCTCTGAGTCTCCAGCCACAGACGGTTTCCTGTGCCGCTTGGCCTCAGCTGGTTTCTTCAGGCCTCCGCTTGAGCGGTTCAAGGCCTTCTTGGTCTTCAGGGACTGACTGCTCGCCTACACAGAGACAAACGCTTTAGTGAGGAAACTAAATCTCCAAACACAGGCCAAAGACTCTGATCTCTTCATGAAGAACAAACTACTGCAGCTAAGATGTTCATTCAGCAGCATTTATGGGGCCTTTAAATGTATATACACATTTAAGTACATTTAGGGATGCATGTGTGCTTGAGAATTGAAATCAGATGGAAGGATTGGGAAGGAATAAAATATTTATGGTTTTAAATTGCTAACAATTGCTAACTGTCAAGCCAAATTCCCCAGTGATTTCCCAATAGTAGGTCTTCATACAAAACTAAAATAGTAAACAAAAACAAATACTGTGAACATTATAATTATGTTTTATTATTTATAAAAACAATAAATCATAAGTGCAGTAATAATTTAGAATATTATTATTACCACTCAAAACTCTTGACTTCAATAATAATAATAATAATAATAATAATAATAATAATAATTATTATTATTATTATTAGTAGTAGATGATTTATAAAAAAATGATAAATGTAGTAAAATTTGTAGTAAATAAAAGTAATAAAAATGTAGTACAAAAAAGTATAATATATTATAATGTTTATTATTATTTAAAACTCTGACCTAATAATAAAGTTATAATAAAGTATACATTTTACTACTACATTTAATCATTATTATTTATTATTATTATTATTATTATTATTATTATTATTATTATTTTCTTGTTGTTGATAATTTTATTATTTATAAAAATAAAAAATAATAAATTTAGCAATAAAATTTAGAATTTTATTATTACTACTACTTTGGTTGTCAGTGTCATAGTAGTAGTAGTAGTAGTAGTAGTAGTAGTAGTAGTAATAATTTTATGATTTATAAAAAATAATAAGTGTAGTAGTAAAATTTGTAGTAAATAAAAGTAATGAAAAATGTAGTAAAAAGAATTTTATTATAATATCACAATATAAAATTTATTATTAAAAACACGGACATAATAATAAAATTATATTATAATGAAGTATTTTACTACTACATTCATTTATGTTTTTATATTATTATTATTGATGTTATTATATTATTGTTGTTGTTGATAATTTTATTATTTATAAAATATACCAAAAAATGTTTCAATGACATTTTGAATTTATTATCATCATTATTATTATTGTTGTTGTTGTCAGTGTGCTAAGTAGCAGTAGTAGTAATAATAATAATAATAATAATAATAAATTATTATTATTATTATTATTGTTCTTGCATAGAAAAATGACATCAGTGTGTTGTGTCAGATTTGACAACTGAACAGCAGTTGAACACTTAAATTCAGCAAACAAATCACATGGACTACTTTTATTATAGTTGCATGCTGTTTTTGGTCAATATGAACTTTCCCAATTGTAATTCGCTTTGGATAAAAGCGTCTGCAAAATGACAATGTAAATGTAATGACATTTTGTGAAAATATTCTTCTGAAATTCCATGATGACGAAAAAAAAAAAAAAAAAAAAAAAAACAGCATTCAGGTTTGGAACTACATGATCGAGAGTGTTAATGAACTACTAAAGTGCTCCACCTGGGATATGCAGGCCGGGCAGAACCAGTCTCCGTCTGGTATGGTGGTGATCCTGGGTTTATGGCAGTACGTGTGGCAGCCTCGATCACATCCATCACACAGCAGCAGCAGCTCCTCGTTGTCTCCCTTACAGCAGATCTGACAGTACTGAGCGATAAACACATCTGGATTACTTCACTTCAACTGCCAGAGTCTAAGAAACTAACCAAGATCTATAAACCACCACACAGATCTGAACTATAATGAACACACATTCAACCTGAAAGCCCTGCAAATCAATTCCCATCAAACTACATGAGCTGTGGACTCACAGCACTCACCACTTTCATGATGGACTTCTCCCAGGCGATGGACTTGTGCAGCTGCTGTAGACACAGAGAGAGCTGACTGGCACTGCGCACCTCGCCGAGAGCTTTGCGCCACTGTCTCATTCCTGGAGCCAGATCTTCCTCAGCCCTGCCACAGACAGACAGATTACAGTACTGCACACAGGGAAAAAAATGTATGTATGTACACATATATATATATATATATAAATATAAAAAATGCAATTTATAATAAAATAAAATCTTATATAATTCAACAAAATACTAGATAATAAAATTAAAATTCCATAATAAACTAATATTTTATATTAAAACTATAAATATTTTTTAATAAATAAATATGACCAAGGTCCAAAATGTACTTTTTTCCACTCCTACCAATTGTGAGAGCGTTTAGTACATTTACAGGTCATACATATTTCTTACTGGCCATGAAACTGTATTTTGCATTTCTTTTTTTATTAATTAAAAATAATAAAACAGGGAAAAAAAATCTGTATATTTGTCCTTGTAACAATGCAATTATTTAGCTTTTTTTTTTTTTTTTTTTTTGCATCAGCAATGTTCAGATTCTTCTGAATCTTTCAAATAAAATAAAATAAAATAAAATATAAAAATGAAATAAATATTTAATAATAAAATAAAATATTTTATAATTAATAAATATCACCAGGGTCCAAAATTAATTTTTTTTCACTTCTGCCAATTGTGAGAGAATTTAGTACATTTAGAGGTCATAAACATTCTTACTAGCCATGAAACTATTTTGCATTTGCAATTTTTTCTTAAATAAAAACAAAAAAAAATTAATCTGTATATTTGTTCTGAAGACAATGCAATTATTTAGCATTTTTCCTTGCATCAGTGATGGTCTGATACTTTTGAATCCTCCAAACGTTCTTGCAAATTTGTAAGTGAATGGCAATTTTTATTCCGATTTGGTGCATGTAAATTTTGGAGCCTGGATATGACCCTATTTCATAAAAACATGACTTGATCCATAACCCACATTCATGCTGATAATAACCACAGTGCACAAACTGAATGAGCACAGAGACAGCAATCAGGTTCAACAGTGTTTTGCCACTTTCCACAAATAGGGAACAACATTACTGTTTAAATAGCATTAGGAGGCACAATTTGTTTTTTCAAATGTTTTTTTATTGTTACGAGAACTTGCAAGATGTTGGTCTATAAACCCTTCTATTTATTATCATTTATATAATATTATTTAAATAATAATTTATACAATATTATCAAATATTATTTATTTAACATTTTATGGGAAATATAATTTGATCAGCAACTACAAATCAACATTTGGTCACAAAGCTATCTATCCCCTACTGAGTGATGGCTTTTGGCTAAATTTGCAACCTTGTTAGTAATATTATTATAATTTTTATTATTATTACTCAGAACTTTGACATCTAGAGTAATTATAAATAATATTTATTTTGTTCTTTTTGGAGAACTATTAGATGTTAGTTTGTAAACTTATGTAATTTTTCAGTTTACATAGAAATATCACTCCTCTTATCTCTGACCATTTGTTAAAATTAATAAATACATAATTATACAGTATTTTATAATTACTAATAGCATTATTATTATTATTATTATTATTATTATTATTATTAACAATATCAATAAGTAATAATTAATTGATAACGTAAACTAATAATACTACTACTACTACTACTAATAACAACAATCGAACAAATAATTAAATGAGATTTAATTGTATTCAATTATTCTAATTAACTTCAATTATTCTAATTAAATTTTTAATCAACAATTAATAAAAAGCATCAAATAATTTACATTGAATAAAATTATTCCAATTAAATTATTATTATTGTTATTTGCTGCTTATTGTTATTTATTTATTTAGAATTTCAGTCTCTATTTAGTACCCTTTTTGTGGCAGCCTCTTCAAGAAGCAGGTGCTTGTGGAAGGCAGGTGACAAGATGCAATGAGGCTGTGGTTATTGTAGATGTAGACTGCCTCATGCTCATGCTTCACAAGCCAAAAAGTGAAGGTTGCAGTGTAAATGGGAAACAAGCACCACAGCTATAAACCCACAGATGCAAACAGCCAAAGTGAAGCGTGAAGAGCAGCAGACAGGCTTGAGAAGCGTATGAATCTGGATGACCTACCCGTCACCATCAGCTCTAGCAGGTGATGGTGCAGGGGCCGGTACTGAGACCGTTCCCACGTTATCCAGTCTGATCTGAATGGTGCTGCTTAAAGGGCTCTTCAGGTACCTTCGCTCGATGTTCCTCTCCAGCTCCGCCAGACGCGTCACTGCTATATCCAGAGGGATGTTCGCTCGACGCACGATGCCACTGTCGCTTTTGTCTTTGCAGTTTTGCATGAGAGGTTTGTGCTCGTAATACACCAGGTCTTCACTCTGTGACTGCGGCGCTGGATGCATCCAGCCCTGTCAAACAAACATAATGCTTTCATACTGTTTTATATACCGCAGTTCAAATCAAAGACAGTGTTGAAACATTAACACTCTTAACTTGGACCTTGATCCTATTTCATCTTACTTAAGCTCCAGCAACTCTATGTCATACTTTTGGGCTTTTTCATGTCAATCTCTTTCATGTCAATTGTTCTCTTTCATTTCAAACCATGCCCCCTAGTGGCATTATTTGGACAATGTTAATGTTGATGTTGCTAAAAGGCTTATACTAATAAACTGGAAAAAGCCTTTCCTACCAACTACTCTCATTGGATGCATGACATATTACAGTTAATTCAAATAGAAAAAAAAGAATTCACAATGCTTGTTGATGCAGAAAAACGTTACAGTATTTGGCAACCCTCTCTACGATACTTCTATGAAATTTTATTTTACTCCCAGCTGGTTGTGATTCCATACATAAAGCTTTTTTTTGTAGAGTAATAAGAGTAATAAAGAAAATTAAATTAAATAATTAAAAAGATCAAATATAACTAATAATGATTTGTTTTGTTTATTATTATTATTATTATTATTATCAATAGCTGTTATTAATTTAATTTTTTTATATATATATATATATATATATATATATATATATATATATATATATATATATATATATATATATATATATATATATATATATATATATATATAAATATGTTAAAATTAAATATAATTATAATCAATAATATTATTCATAAAATCAGCAACTACTATTATTATTATTTTACCTCAACAGTTTGTTATATATTTATTGTCTTTTTTCTTTTTTTTTTAATCTGTCTTGTTGAAAAGCATCAATAAAAAAAAAAAAAAAAAAAAAAAAGAATAAAACTAAAACACGAACGGTCTTATAGGCACAGACAAAAAAAGAAGGTTATGTATAATAATGTTCATTAAAAATCAGATTTCCTACCTTAACCTGCAGACTGGCTGAGGTGACTTTGTGTTCCAGTTCCTCCACCTGTTGCAGGACACCGATGTCCATGTCCATGGCCTGTTCTTCTACACACCAGCTCTGGACGGTGTCCTCAGAGACCTGATTCTCCTCCAGCTCAGAGACATCGATCAGAGTTACTGGACACAGAGCGCAGACTAAGAGCGCTGTCCTCAAAGTATTTCAAACAGTGTTTAAAGAGACACAACGAGCACCTACCATCTCTGGTCCTGCTGCAGACCTGCCCGATGTAATCCATGTGTTTCTGCAGCTGTTTCTGCAGCTGTTTCTCTCGGATCCCACGGGAATGGCATGCTTTCTCTATGGATCGTAACTCCTCAACGTCCGTCACCTTCCACCAGCCAGTCAACATCTCTACAAGACACAAACAACAAAAACACAGGTTTGTTGGGCCAGGTTCAAAAGTATCCATTCAATAAATATCCATATTTTTAATTTTTCAATAGATTATGGAGATGATTTCAATTAGAGTAACCTTCATTTCAAACAGTCACTGGAATAAAAAAAAGATTTAAAATATTTAATGTAATAAAGTACAGTAAAATCTAACCTTTTTTATTTATTTACACACATATTTTAGATTCATATCTATAAGATATAACAATTTATATTAAAATTTTATATGTATTTACATACATTAAATTATTATTATATATTACTTTATAATATACTACCATTCAAAAGTATGGAGTCAGAAATTAGAAATTAATACCTCGATTCAGCAAGGATGCATTATAAATTGACAATTCACAAATTCACAAGTGACAGTAAAGACATTTATAATGTTAAAGAAGATTTATATTTCAAATAAATGCTGTTCTTTTGAACTTTCTATTTATTAAGGAATCCTGAAAATAAAAATGTATCAAGGTTTCCACAAAAATATTAAGCAGCAAAAACTGTTTTCATAATAATAATTCTGAAGGATCATGTGACACTGAAGACTGGAGTAATGATGTCTTGAAAATTCAGCTTTGATCACAGCAATACATTTTAAAATTATTTTAAATAGTAATAATATTTCACAATATGACTTTTTATTATGCATTTGGTCAAATAAATGCAGCCTTGGTGAGCAGAAGAGATTCCTTTCAAAAACATATACAGTGGGTACAGAAAGTATTCAGACCCCCTTAAATTTTTCACTTTGTTATTTTGCAGCCATTTGCTAAAATCATTTAAGTTCATTTTTTTTCCTCAATGTACACACAGCACCCCATATTGACAGAAAAACACAGAATTGTTGACATTTTTGCAGATTTATTAAAAAAGAAAAACTGAAATATCACATGGTCCTAAGTATTCAGACCCTTTGCTGTGACACTCATATATTTAACTCAGGTGCTGTCCATTTCTTCTGATCATCCTTGAGATGGTTCTACACCTTCATTTGAGTCCAGCTGTGTTTGATTATACTGATTGGACTTGATTAGGAAAGCCACACACCTGTCTATATAAGACCTTACAGCTCACAGTGCATGTCAGAGCAAATGAGAATCATGAGGTCAAAGGAACTGCCTGAAGAGCTCAGAGACAGAATTGTGGCAAGGCACAGATCTGGCCAAGGTTACAAAAACATTTCTGCTGCACTTAAGGTTCCTAAGAGCACAGTGGCCTCCATAATCCTTAAATGGAAGACGTTTGGGACGACCAGAACCCTTCCTAGAGCTGGCCGTCCGGCCAAACTGAGCTATCGGGAGAGAAGAGCCTTGGTGAGAGAGATAAAGAAGAACCCAAAGATCACTGTGGCTGAGCTCCAGAGATGCAGTCGGGAGATGGGAGAAAGTTGTAGAAAGTCAACCATCACTGCAGCCCTCTACCAGTCGGGGCTTTATGGCAGAGTGGCCCGACGGAAGCCTCTCCTCAGTGCAAGACACATGAAAGCCCGCATGAAGGATTCCAAGATGGTGAGAAATAAGATTCTCTGGTCTGATGAGACCAAGATAGAACTTTTTGGCCTTAATTCTAAGCGGTATGTGTGGAGAAAACCAGGCACTGCTCATCACCTGTCCAATACAGTCCCAACAGTGAAGCATGGTGGTGGCAGCATCATGCTGTGGGGGTGTTTTTCAGCTGCAGGGACAGGACGACTGGTTGCAATCGGGAAAGATGAATGCGGCCAAGTACAGGGATATCCTGGACGAAAACCTTCTCCAGAGTGCTCAGGACCTCAGACTGGGCCGAAGGTTTACCTTCCAACAAGACAATGACCCTAAGCACACAGCTAAAATAACGAAGGAGTGGCTTCACAACAACTCCGTGACTGTTCTTGAATGGCCCAGCCAGAGCCCTGACTTAAACCCAATTGAGCATCTCTGGAGAGACCTAAAAATGGCTGTCCACCAACGTTTACCATCCAACCTGACAGAACTGGAGAGGATCTGCAAGGAGGAATGGCAGAGGATCCCCAAATCCAGGTGTGAAAAACTTGTTGCATCTTTCCCAAAAAGACTCATGGCTGTATTAGATCAAAAGGTTGCTTCTACTAAATACTGACCAAAGGGTCTGAATACTTAGGACCATGTAATATTTCAGTTTTTCTTTTTTAATAAATCTGCAAAAATGTCAATTCTGTGTTTTTCTGTCAATATGGGGTGCTGTGTGTACATTAATGAGGAAAAAAAAAATGAACTTAAATGATTTTAGCAAATGGCTGCAATATAACAGAGTGAAAAATTTAAGGGGGTCTGAATACTTTCCGTACCCACTCTATAATACAGTTATATTTACAATATTCACCTGCATATATTTTTCTTAACTTTTAATATGAAAATGCCACACTGAGACTTTAAACATGAAGATATTCATCCTTGAATCAAAACTTTGAACTGATTCAAATAAATTAATCAGACGGCTGTACTAAAAAAAAAAAAAAAAGATAATAATAAAGACAAGACTCTTAGCACTCTCATGATGTTGTCTCAGCCTTACCTTCAGGAATAGGTTGAGGTGATGGGTTATCCTGGTTTTTGGGCACCTCGATGACCGGTGAGGGTGTGGAGACGGGTTTCTCTGCTGAAGACTCTGGAGAATCGCTCTCACAGGCGTTCAGGTGTCTACTGCCCTCTGAGGATGGGTGAATGCCTCTGAGAATCTGAGCCATGGAAACATCAGAGAACGGCACGTTTGGACTCAAACTTCCATTGGACCAAGCACAGAAGGGCAGATCTATAATGGGCACACTGGACTTCATCTGCAAACACAGAGGTGCAGTCTATAGTCAAAGAACACAAATACAGAATGAGAAAAATACTTAAGGTCTACAATAGGGATTCCCAAACAGGGTGCACAAGTTGATGAAAAACTTATAATTAAACTAAATGTCAAATTAAAATAAATAAATGTGGGTGCACTATTAATCGAAATAAAACTGAAACTGCAATGTATCTAAGTGTGATTATCAAATCAAAGGCTACAATTTAATTAAGTATATGCGTTTTGGCAATGCAATGTGCGCTAGGTTCACTTTATTTACATGTTTGCATAATTTCCAATAGTGAAATTATATTTAACATCATATGAAATTATAAAAAAATATATATTTTATATAAAATTCTCTAAATGTTAGAGATTATATTATATATGCCCTTTATAGTGCAGCCCTATATATATATATATATATATATATATATATATATATATATATATATATATATATATATATATATATATATATATATATATATATATATATATATATATATATATATACACATTTTTAATAAAAACAAATCAGTAAAAAACGTATTTGAAATAAAATATAAAAACAAATTACAATATATATAGCATTTATATTTTTTATGTAATATAATTATCTTTATTTTATAGTTAAAACAAGATAATAATAATAATAATAATAATAATAAAGCCCTATATAGGTGTACCCATATATATATAATGATATATAAATAATTTAATAAATAATTTTTAAATAAAAACACTTGCTAAAAAATGAAATATTTTATCTGTTTACTTGGATGTCATGTGACCATAAACCAACATCAGAGAACCGTGGAAATGCAAATGTGATTTTAAATTATGGAATATAAACCTAAAATCTCAGGAGGATTTTAAATTAAAATTTTACGTTTAAGGGGTTTGGCTGACATAAAAAAAAAAATCCCTGGTCTACACGATCATACCTGCAGTGCTGCTAATGAAAAGTTATTGATCCGCGCAGCGCTGTAGGGGCCGGCAGAGACCGCTGTGGTTTGTGGTGAGGAAGATGATGCTGAACGTGGACCTTCAGTCAGAGACGAGACGTCACATGGAGAGCGAGGCAGCAGGCTGAACCAGTGAGCGTTTCTCTCTGTCAAAACCTTATAAAGCTGGTCGTTACGGATCTGCTGTTGGGCGTTAGTGAGGTAGGTGTTGTTGAGGAGACAAGAATCATTGAGATCAGGTTTAACATCATGGTTAGGGGTTCTGGGTAATGTAGTCTGCTGCTTTGGGCTGCTGTATTGGTGACAAGAGACCTCAGAAGACATCTTAGCCACTTCCAACAGCTTGCTGAGCTTGGAGAAAGAGTCTGGTTTCTGCAGAAAGAGGTTGAGAGAATCTACATCCTGTGGAGGTTCGTGTTTCATCTCAGCGGTGCCGTATTTTTCATCAGGTTCCTCTGCCAGCTCCTCTTTGACCTGGACGAGGTGAGTGTTCTTCATCCTCTCACGCTCTCTCTGCAATTCCTCTGGACCTGAAGGAGCACAAGATATCAGATATGATGCCAACCCCTCAGAGGACCTCAGATGATGCCAACCCTCAAACAACAAACAAAACCACCAAATTTTGCTATAAGTTTAATCGCAACAAATAATCATTGCAGTTAATAGTGTTCACCATGTTTGATTACATGTCATTAACTAACTGCATGAATTTTACTTTACATTTCTGCCATATGGACATCAACTTGACAGTCACCACTGATAAACTACTACTAAATATAACGTAGAAACTTTATAATTGAAACTTAAATTTTCTGTAAAGTTGCTCTGCAACGATTTGTATCATGAAGAGCGCTATACAAATAAACTTGAACTGAGTATCATCAGCAGCAGCAGCACATTTATACAACGGTTTGCTTCAATAAAATAACTGGCCATGTTTTAAAAAGAAAATTAAAAATTAAAAAAAATAAAAAGTCAAGAAGTAGTCATGGTCATATTCCCTGAAAATTAAAATATAATAAAAATATTTTATATATATTCCTTAAGTATTGGTTATGTGTGACCCTGGAGCACAAAGCCAGTCTTAAGTCGCTGGGGTATATTTGTAGCAATATCCAAAAATACACTGTATGGGTCAAAATTATAGATTTTTCTTTTATGCCAAAAATCATTAGCATATTAAGTAAAGATCATATTCCATGAAGATATTTTGTAAATTTACTACTGTAAATATCAAAACGTCGTTTTTGATTAGTAATATGCATTGCTAAGAATTCATTTGGACAACTTTAAAGGCGATTTTCTCAATATTTTGATTTTTTTTGCACCCTCAGATTCCAGATTTTCAAATAGTTGCATCTCGGCCAAATATTGTCCTATCCTAACAAACCATACATCAATGGAGAGCTTATTTATTCAGCTAGTGTGCAAGTGTTTCAGAGCCGGCAAAAGCTATGAAAAGAGTGTCACTTTATCTCACAGAGTATGACGCAGCCTGCAGAAGTGACATGCATGGTTGTTGTCACCACTAGAATTACTTACTGTAGCCAAAGCAAAATAAACTCATTTAACCTCTTCCAAGGCCCATATTTACAAAAGAGAGACTTCTGGGAATCCATACTCTGGTCTCAAGAGACCAAGTCAATCATTTTGGATCCAAAAGCATCCAAAATGTTCTGGTGTTGCTAGAGGAGGAGTACAGTGAGAAGTGCTTGGTACCCACAGTGATGTTCAGTGGTAGTAAAGCTCTTATATAGGGATGAATGAGTGCTGAAGGTGTGAGGGAGTTGTGCTTTATCAATGCTGTCATGAATTCACACACCACTGTGTGATGTAATACAAACACTTGAAACAGAAGATGCTACCCTCCCCTCATTCCCTGCGTTATTGGGCATTTTTTCAGCATGACAATGAAGATATTCATTCTCCCAAGGTGAAAATCCTTCAGTGGACATGTATTTCACTCAATCTTAACGCTCTTGAGCTGCTGTGGGGGATTCTGTAGAGACGAGCTGAGCAAAACTCCCCATTAAACTCCAGAGCATTTACGGAGGTCGTCCTCAAGGAGTTAAACAGGACAGATGTGAAAATTTGTCATGAACTTGTACACTCAGTGCCAAGAAGGGTCAGAGCAGCATACTTAAAGTTCTGGAGGACATACTAAGTACTAGAATATTATAAATTTGCTGAATTAAATCTAGGGTGTACTCATTTCTGCAATCCTTGATTTAAACAAAACTGGTTAATTTACTTATCTTACAGAAAATATTGGCATATATTTTGTTGTTTTTATTAAGCATATGTTTAAAACATTTCAATTTTGCCATCTTTCCATGATTAGTGATCATTAAGAAAATACATTTTATATTTATTCAGAGGTGTACTCATTTATGCTGTGCATTGTATAAACTACCAGTCAAAAGATTGGAATAATTAAGCTTAAATTTTTTGAAAGAAGTCTCTTCTGCACACCAAGGCTGCATTTATTTGATCAAAAATACAGTAAAAAAAAAAAAACAGTAATATTGTGTAATAATATTATAATATAAAAGAGTAGTAGTATATTTTTATGTAATGTCATGTCAGCATCTTAGGCTATTTTCATGGCAAAAACAATTCAAAAAATACAAATAACAAATACAATAAAAACCAGCAAACATACAAACAAGTTATATTACACAAGATTTTTTCACATTAACATATGATAAAAATTCTAAAACTTTTTCTGGCAAAATTATACTAAACTCTTTAAGTGAGTTCACTTCATGAAAGAGTTTTCTACATGCATTAAAAGCTGGACAGTACAATTTAAAAGAAAGTTTTTTTTTTTTTTTTTTAAATATACTTTAAAATTAATTTATTTCTGTGATGCAAAGCTGAATTTTCAGCATCTAATCTGCAGTGTCATGTGATCCTTCAGAAATCTACCACAACGTGCCATTTTTAACTAGAAAAGGGACATTTGTCAAGATCAGCTTTTTTTTTATTATAATTGAGGTAATATTATAGCTGTTTTTTACCATTTTAAATAAAATTTTATATTTCCCTTTTGTTAATGGAAGCTTATATCTAGCTTATATCTATAGCTTGCAGTTTATAACTTGTGGTTGCAAGTTCTAAAGTCAGAATTGCAAGATATAAACTTGCAATTTTGAGAAACAAAGTCAAAGTAAAAAAAAAAGTCAGAATTGTAAGCTAAAAAGTTGCAGTTGCCTTGTTTTATTTTTTATTCAGCAGCGGATACAGGCTTCCATGCAAAAACTCTAAATGATGGCTTGACAGTCTTGTTTAAAACTTAATTTAAAAAAAAAAAAAAAAAAAAAAAAAAAAGTCTTGTATAGTTTTTATAGGCAATTCAGCTAGATTTGGAGTGAGTAAATCATGAAAGAAATGAATTTTTCTCAACTATTGCTTTAATTCTGCAACACTATCTTTTTCTGTTTAAAACATTCAACCCGGTTTCTGTCATATCCTGTAATCTTGACAGATCCTTCATTCAGAAGATGCCTTTGTCTTCACATTATGATCTTATTCAGTCTCATTCTCTCACCCTCTCCGCTCTCCAGTCCCTCCACAAAGATCCCGCCACACTGCGGCAGAACCCAGTAGCGTCGTTTATAACGGTCCTGACCGAACATCACGGAGCGCAGGGAATGAGAGGCCTCGAACAGCTTCCGACGGATCTGAGTCTGTTGCTGGAAGAGAATCAATAAGACCGATGTATTCTACTTTATCTTTCTTTATTACAAATATTTGGAAATATGCAAGTGGACAAGTCATGAATCTGTCATATCTCCACACATTCAGCAGAATACATTCAGTTAAAGCAAGTATAGGCATGTTATCCTCCTGGGAGCTAGCTATTCATTTTTGTCCTCTATAGAGGACGTTTGTTTTTAATGAATTTAATGAGATTTTGCCTGTGGTGTCTTGCCTTCATTTTCTGATTCCTGATGTCCTCTACAGATGACACACAATAAGATTTTTGTTCTATATCTCTTATGCATTGTTTGGTTGGTTATGCATTTTAGGCTGATGTAATAACATACAGTCACCAAGAAAGGGACTGACTGTTTAAAAGTGATTTAAAAGTGCTGTAAAGGTGCTGTATGTAGGACTGACACCTAGCAGTTGAACTAGGTATTGCAGTCCAAATTCAAAATATTGGAGAGGGTTTTTTTCACCAGGCCTCTCCTCCTCAGACTTGACACACATGCAGGTTGCCAGATTAATGATACCAACAGAAACGAGCTCACATGACGATGAATGACATGAAATACGCTGTGTTTTCCGCCAACTGGCAACCCGGGGTGCCGAAATACAATTGGGTAAACTGGCAGGGGGCGGGTTTCACAAACCAAAACACAGACCGACATTCCAGCCCAGAACGCACATTTTCAAAGGAGAATAACTGACTGTAGCATTGTTTTTCAGATAAACAAGTATGTTAACTTAGCATCTTTCTTAAATATCTGCAAACATATTACAGTATTTTTATGCTTTAGTCAAAAACTTACATACAGCACCTTTAACTCTATAAAGCAAATTAATAAGATATCTAAATGATATTTATATCATTTTATGTAAGTATTCTGCTATACTGTTATAAAGATCTCATCGATTTATGTTACAAGCATCTGCACCAAATAGCTATTTTTGCTCAGTTTGGGCCTCTCAATACAACTTAGCTGTTTTTTTTCTCCATATTCTCACCATTTCATCCTATATGATACTTAAAAACATGTTGTAAGATCCAAAATCTGATGTTCATTTACCTTGCTGAGCTTCTCAATCTGTCTCTCCAGCTCCTCAGTGCTTGTGATTTGATCACCTTCATCCTGCAAAACAAGACCAAGAACAGCTGACATGCTGCTAAAACATCATGACGAGTTCAATTTTCTTTTGAGAAATTCGTTTTTGTTCCATAAAAACATCGTAAACAACTTTTAGAACTCAAAACCTCCTCAGTGCAAAAAAGAGAGCATTACTGAAACTACATTAAAAAAATGACTGAAAATCTAATGTCAGATGAATACATTTTGAACACATATTACATACATTAGGGTCATTCCGTGTCAAATCAATCAAATTTCAGAAACTTCCCCAGCTAATATTTTTGATTTTCTTTATATTTTTTCTGACGAAAAATAAATCGATAAGTATTACCTATATGCAAAGTGACCACATTTGGTTTTTGGCCATTGAAAATGGGTTAAAATTCAATAATCTGTACACAAAGCCGCATCAAAATCTCCATATCTCCGGGAATTAACCATGTAGGGCCAAAAAATTGAGGATATTGAAAGAAAATTTTGTCAAGAATCAAAATCTACAAGGATATTAAGATATCTTTTATACTTTCTGAGTTAAAGACATGCCAACTTTGGGGAAATTTTTGGACTGTCACCATTGGTATTTATTGCAACAAGTATCGCTAAAGTCAAGAGATTTTACTAGCGGACCTACCAATCTTTTTGTAAAAATAACATATATAATATAAATAACAATGATGCTGAGTGGCATCTTTATAATGCAATTTTTCCCACCCTGCAATTTGGCTCCAAATCTCAGGTGCCAATTGTAATTTTATCCCCCTCTACAAAATAGTGGATTACTCTGTAAACAATCATCCATGGCATTTAATATTTTGGCTTTCTTCATTTCACCAAAATAAAATAATGCACTCTACCTCATCTTCACATGCCTCTGCTTTTTTCCCTTTCTTGCCACCAAAATCATCTTCATCCTCATCCTCCTCTCCCTGTTCATCGCTGTCATCGTCTTCCTCATCATCTTCATCACTCTCCCCTCCTTTGCGCTTGCGTTTTCGGCTGTTCGCAGGCGTACTGGTGGACTGACCCTCCTCTCCTCCAACGCTGCTCTCTCGCTTTCCCGTCCTCTTAGCATAGATGCTTCTCAGTCTGAAAAATAACAACAGCCAAAAAAAACAAGATACATTACAATATAGCTGAACAGAAGATCATAATCAAATTATAACTAGATCTGCACTTTCTGAAGGAAACCACAGTGCAAAGGCAGCAAAATATTGTTGAATATTGAAATGCAAAGTCAATGAAATTGCAATAGTGCATCTTTATATTCGTCATATTAAAATAGTGAACTGTGTATTATGGACTACGGGAAGACTAGCGACCAATATGTGAAATTTGATTTGTGTTTTGCATTATCAGGATAAGATCAGTAAGTAAATAATGTATGTGTGTTTATGTGATGAGTGTAAACAAGTGTCTTACTTCCGTAGGTTCCCCTCGATCACCCATTTGTCTCGTCGCAGGTTAGTCATATTGTCAATGTTTTTGTCGATCTCGCTGTGCAAAGATGACAAAGAAAATGTAAATCTTGTGCATTCTAAGCACCTTGGGTGGTACAACTAAAATCTCACATTAAATATTTTTATATATATATATATATATATATATATATATATATATATATATATATATATATATATATATATATATATATATATATATATATATATATATATGTGTATGTGTGGTGTGTGTGTGTGTGTGTATATATATTAGTATAAAAATCCTTAAAACAAGTCACATTTAGCTGGAAGTAAAATTACATAAAATATTAAAAACAAAATTAACAGTTTTAAATTTGTGGAGGTTTGTGGTTAAAACTATAAATTATCCGTATTATTCACACTTGCAAATGAGCATACTATAGGCACTTTATGTATAATTTAGAAGTATTTTTTCCTTGTTTTAATTTTATGTTTGGGGTCTGCTAGAAAACATTCATATGATGGGGAAAAAAAAAATAAAAAAATAAAAAAAAATAAAATAAATTCTCATTTTTCATATTCTTCAGCCAGTGGGCGGGCATTATGCTGTGTAACATAAGATACATAACATAACATAACATAACATAACATATAACATAACAGGGTCTGCTATATGACTAAATATCTTACATGATGTATCAAAGTCAAATAAATAATGACAGGACTATAAACAAGCCATTTCAGGCAAGTGTTTTCTGTTCAACTCCCTTTGGTGTTGACTTTTTAACTTTGCAGATCAATTACATGCACAAATAGCTATTACACACTAAATGAAAGGTAAAATAAAAAAAAAAAAAAAAAAAATGCATGAAAAGTGCCCTTAAAGTATATATATTTCTGCCATTGCACAATTTATGTGGACATTTTGCCTGGTCCATTCTCTAGTGCAGTATATTTTCCACTCCACTTCCACCATAAGCATGCAGAGCTAATGAAATGAGATGAGCGCACCTGACCACAGTCTTACTGCAGGACAGCTCATTGACCAGGAAGGCCAGTATGGAGGCTTTCTGAGATGGCGTGTGGGCCTGGAAAGCTTTGGTCTTCAAGCTCTCAGCCAGCGGCGCCAGTTCAGTCTGTCCACAGTGGGCTTCCATATAGATCTGCAGCACCTCGGACACATTGTCCCGGTTCAGGCCAATGTTAGTCACATGGTCTCCCAGAGCAGTCTTTGCCTGTAGTGTTCACAACATCCAAACAAAAGAACAGAGCGATGCAATGAGGAATTCAGTGTGACAAAGGCAGCGAGTTAATACGTTCAAAGAGAACTGAATAATCATGAGAATCTAAAGGCACAGTTAAATCGTTTCATTTAGGAGTTTAAGGCAGTCAAGAGGCTTTTTATTAAGACTGCGAACGCATGTAAGATTACTGCAGAGAATCTGCTGAGGGGCTGAACTGAATTCTTGCTCTTTATTAGAGATATTCAGCTTGAAGAAGAGCATCAGGTACGGAGCATGAGGGAATACTCTAGGATCAGACAGAATCTACAGATTTTTACACATTCTGTGCTGATTTTAGGACATTCAAATGAGAAAACAAATAAAATGACAAAATATGAGATCGTGTTTATTTTAGAGATCAAGGTTCCTTTTTTTGTAAAAATAAAATACAAGTAAATATAAAAATAATCACTAATTACTGCTTTGCTTTATGACACCCCCAATAACAACAAAACATTACAAAATTCTTATGTAAAATAAAGAGAACAAACAGGATGCGCTTTCTGCTGTCTTAGTCTCCATGTTTGCCATAGTTTAAACATGGTATTTATAGCAAAACTGTGGTTATACAAAACAACAACAACAAAAAAAAAAAAACATGGTTATTACACTTTTACCATAATAAAACCATGGTTAATTTTCTTAAGGGATTTGTATTTGTGTATTCTTTCCTCTTTTTTTAATTTTTTTTTTTTTTAATAACTGTACTGCCTTAATGGTTTGAAATTTTGTACCGTTTAAAAAAAAAAAAAAAAAAAGATCCACGCTCTGAAGTCCCAATCTGAATGAAAAGATTTGTGAGCCCACACAAATGTCCCGATCTGAAACAAATGATTCACGAACCCCCACCAAATGATCCACGATCCACGCTCTATGCTCCGTAGTCCCAATCTGAATTAAATGATTCACAATCCGGTTGGAGCGTTTCAAAATTGTGTCACACAAACTGATTCAGTTTCGAAAAGCTCCGTTTCACCCATCACTAAACGTACAAGCGATGTTGAAATTCTTAAATGAATGGCTCTTTTGAATAGCTTAAAATGAATGATTGGAGTCAGGAGTTTGAATCAATCGGAGCGGATCCAGCGTAAACGATTCACTCAGTTGAATAGGTTTGTCTGTTACTCCCCTTTTCGTGACTTCAGACATGTTTATACGACTCTGTCAGTACTACTACTGGCGTAGCTAGTTAGTTTTATGAGATTAACTGAAATAAGTGAAAAAAGTATGATGTTTTACAAATAAAATATCAATATTTCCATTCCAAAGATACCATCCAACACAAATCTATGAACATATTCAGGTGAGGTAACCAGTTCACTGCTAACTAGTGAAACACTCCATTAATATGACGAGCTGCAGCTCAAAATACATGTTAGAAGGAAACACTTGCATTATGATCGAGTTTGTAGCTTAATTCACTATATTTGAAATTATTTGACTAGAGCTGCACGATTAATCATTAAAAGATCGCGATCTCGATTGTTAAATGACAACGATTCGCCCGTGCCTATTAAACCAAAGAGTTTAACCAGTTACCATGTTTGGGTGAGAAACAGCTTCACAAACTTTTGAATTTTCAACTACACAGTATTATTTCTGTCTTACAGTCATTCATATTATCACAGAAATACTGGGATGAAAGTTAAGGCCTTTTTACACTGAACGCAAAAATTTGGCACGATGAGGCTTTTGAATCAAAAATAATAGATCCCTACGGGGCTATTCACACCAGGCGCGAGCATTCGCGCGAAAAAGCGAGGATTTATAGTTCAGATATAAACATTGATGTCTGGTAGCGATCAAAATAGAGCAAACCCCCTTTTGAAAGTAACTGGTGCTTCAAATAACATTTGTGTCAATTGCATTGTTTCACCCGTAGGTGGCGAAAAGTGAGACTGTTAAAAAAATGTATTTGTCATCGAAATATTAATTCAATAGATTTGTTCAATAACGCTGATTCATCCAGTGATGAAACAAGTGAAGCATTTTTGAGTGAGCCATTGAATCATTCATTCAAACCACTTTTTCATAATATTGTGTATTAAATATATTGCATCTTAAATACATATATTAAAATGTTGGTAACACTTTAGAATAGGGAACACTTATTCACCATTAACTACGAATTTTCCCTCAATATACTCCTAATTTGCTGCTTATTAATAGTTAGTAAGGTAGTTGTTAAGTTTAGGTATTGGGTAGGATTAGGGATGTAAAATAAGGTCATGCAGAATAAGGCATTAATGTGTGCTTAATTACTACTAATAAATGGGTAACATTCTAGTAATATGCATGCTAATAAGCAACTAGTTAAGAGACCCTAAAATAAAGTGTTACCAAAATGTTTAATAATTCATTCAAATTAATTAAACACTTTTAAATAGACTGCAGTAATAATATTTTGTTGCACATTATTTTGTTTAGTTCAGAATCATGGGAGAACCGTGATCTCTATTTGAGACAAAAAAAAAAAAAAAAAAAAAAAAAAAATCATGTTTCTCAATTTATCCAGAATCGTTGGTTGGTGAGAGTTCAGTAGGAAATCAGTTGAAAGCATCCAGTCATCTCATACCACTGAAGTGAATGTTCAAATGATCAGGGTCTCACCCTGTGTCCTGCAGGGAGTCCTGGGTCACAAACAGCAGCAGACAGCATGCGCACCAGCAGGTCCTGGATGAAGCCCATGCTGTCGCCCACATTCAGCAGCCCTGCCTGCAGCACGCCAAGTGACGGCACGTCAGCGCTGAGATCAAACCCCAGGACCTTTCCAAAACAGCGCAGGAACTGCATGACCATTAGACAGTCCGAGAAACATCCTCCCGGCAACAGCAGACCCGCTATCCGTGACAGCGCTGGCAGAGGCTGCACATAGAGAGAAACACACTTTCACACTGAATTCATTCAAGAATAGCAGTTTACTATCGGATGCTTATGTGGCTATTATGTGTTTAAAAGAAGTCTCTATTGCTCACCAAGGCTGCATTTATTTGATTAAAATTACAGCAAAAATTGTGAAATATTATTACAATTTAAAATAACTGTTTTCTATGTGAATATATTTTAATGCAATTTATTTCTGTGATGCAAAGCTGAATTTTCAGCATTATCACTCCAGTCTTCAGTGTCACATGACCCTTCAGAAATCAATCTATAATGCTGATTGAATTTGATCTGATTTGAATTGATTAATTATTATTGGTGCTAAATTACTGATAATGGTTCTTATCAATGTTGAAAACCCTTTTGCTGCTTACAACAGAAATCTTTTGTAACATTATAAATGTCTTTACTGTCACTTGATTAATTTAATACATCCTTGATGAACAAAATTACTAATTTCTGTTGAAATAAAAAGGTATCATGATTTCCACAAAAATATGAAGCAACAACTGTTTTCAACACCGATAACAATCAGAAATGTTTCTTGAGCAGCAAATCAGCATATCTGAATGATTTCTGAAGGATCATGTGACACTGAAGACTGGAGTAATGATGCTGAAAATTCAGCTTTGATCACAGGAATAAATTACATTTTAACATTCACATAGAAAACAGTTATTTTAAAATTTATATTTCACAATTCTACAGTTTTACTGAATTTGAGCAAATAAATGCAGCAAATTAAAAAAAAATAAGACGTAATTATTCAAAACATTTGGTTGGTAGTATACAGGAAAACCATAAGTCAGGTTGATTAGAAAATTTTCCAATCTTTGCACAATCTTTATATTTGGTTCTGTGTAAAAAGGATTGAGTGGCTGCTGTAATTCACCTTGTGGTCTGACAGACACATGTCTTCATTGGGTTTGTTCAGCTCTTTGACCATCTCCAGCTCTAGCCGTTTAAGCTCCAGTTTGCGCTCCTTGTTCAGTCGTTTCTCATCTCGTTTCTCCTGTTTCAGTCGCTCTTTCTCCTGCGGAAACATTTAAGAAGATTTGACAAACCTTGTGTGCAAATAAGACTGATCTACTCATCATAGTCTCTATGACTGAATGGATGAAGGATCAGAGGAGGACAGACACACTAAAGGAGAGATGAGGAGACAGATGAAAGGAGGGAAAGAGAATGATGAAATGATAAAAGGAGCTGTATAACACACCTCAGCTTTCTTCCTGGCCTCTATCGCCTTCATCAACATCACATGCTGCCGACGTCTCTCCCGCTCCTACAACAAACACAGACATCAGAGACAGAACGGAGAGAATGAAACAAACAAAACTACACAGGAAAGAATGAAAGAACACAAAAGAAGAGAACAAATGAGCAAATTAACAAAATGCACTACAAAAATAAAAATAAACATCAAAATAAAATCATATGAAAGCAAGAATAAACTAAATAATGAGAAAAGTAAACAAAAACAAATAAAAGGAAGAAAAAGGAAAAAACAAAAATTTAAGAAAAAACTGAGAACAAAATATACAATAAATAAAAAGACAAAACAAAACGATTAAAAACATTAAACAATGAATGAAAGAAACGAGAAAGCAAAAAGAATGAATGAAAAATGAAAACACAAAAGACAGAACAAATAGGAAAAAAAGAAAAAAGCAAAGCAAGAAAAAAAGAAAAAAGAAAAAAAAAACAGAAAAAGAAAAAAGACAATGAATACAAAAAATTTAAAAAACACAAAGAATGAAAATAAACTAAAGCAAAAAATTGCAGAACATCAAATAAAAGAGAAACAAAATGAAACAGAACAAAGAATGAAAGAAAAATTAAAACAAAAGACAGAACAAATAGGAAAAACAAAAAAAAAAAACAAGCAAAGCAAGAAAAAAGAAAAAACAGAAGAAAATAAGAGAATGAATACAAAAAACTGAAAAAACACAAAGAATGAAAATAAACTAAATAAGCAAAAAATTTGCAGAACATCAAATAAAAGATGAAACGGAACAAAGAATGAAATAAAGCAAATGAGAATCAAACAAAATTTTAGACAGAAAAGAACAAAAAGAAAATCATAAAACATGCACTGTATACTGCAAAATGACAAAATTGCAGAAGCATGAAGATTTAGTGAAGCTTCAGCAGGTTAAGAGCTGAGAGTCTGCAGAACTGCAACAGATCTGTTAACCAGCACGGCTCAGTGCTCCACTTCCTAAACATCTGGATGAAGCGTGAGTTACTCCAGGGGTTACATATTAACCATCAGGTTTCTACAGGTCTTTAGTGCAGGACAGACAGGAGGAGACGAGGGAGACGTGAACGAGTCCACAGAAATCTCTAAACTTCTTCAGTATAACAATATTTAAACATGATGCAAGAAACAACAGACTTTAAAACATAAACAATGATCCAACTGGAAAACTGTTTCAGCTGCTGAGAGGCACTTTAAAGCTTTGTAGGAAATTATTTTATTGACTTTTAAATCTAAAACAACATGTACACTTCAGGGGCTGGATGTTCTCAAAAATCACAAACACTAGAGGCCACGCAAATGAAAAACAAGCAAGAATCAGAATGAATGTTTATGATATTGCGTTAAAGGCTTGATGATATGAAGCTGCGTGAACACAATCAAGTTTCCACCAACACAGATGGAAATATTGTGACTGATCTCTGTTAACAGATTCCAGCTCTGTTCCAAAACAGTGAGCTGCCTTTTAAGGGAGCACCCTAAATGAAACGAAACCCTCTACATCGCAATCAAGTCCTTCATACAAGTCCTGCATGTCAATAAACAAATGGCTCTCTAATTTGCTTATAAAATATCAATAAAAACACAAATATTCTGTAAAATTAATTGAACTTTATAAACTTAAAAAAAAAAACCTTTTCAGTACGGTGTGCAGTCTTGTTAATGATAACTAAAACCATTAATATAAATAAATCTAATGTTTTTAGTGGTGTATACACACACACACACACACACACACACACACATAGAGGAAAAACTTAAATGAAAATTAGAAGTAATAAAATAATAAAAAATAAAAATAATAAAAATGACAAATTCACATAAAAGTACTAAAAATAAAATTCAAACTGGAAATATAAAAATAAAAGCCAATTCAAAATATCAATAAATACTAAAATGGCATATAAATTATACTAAAACACTGCTGTATGAATTATATTTATAATTCACTTATAATTTACTATAATTTCTCTCATTTTGTCTGCCATCTTTGACGGATTTTTCAATGCATTCTTCTTGCAATGCATTATGGGATTGCTTTCTCTATAAACAATATACGTGATGCGGTCTTAGAATTTGGCCAGTAGATATCTTAAAAGGAAAATATTTTTCAGGACCGTCTCTATGATGCCTAAAAATGCTTCCCACATAGGCAGCTCACTAGGTTTCAGAAAAGAGCCCAGTTCTGTCTCCTTCGGCAGGCAGATGAAAGCAGATGCAGGGCGTCATGCAGGAGAAATGCGAGCGCAGTCAAAGCAGTCAGAGCAAAACACCCAAATCACAAGCATTTTACAATGTGTTAGATGTAGAAAAGTAAACATACCCATACCATATCTAGTCTATGTCTCTCCAACTCCTGCCAGTGAGAGTTGGCAAAGGCAAGAACAAAAATGAGTAAACAAATCAATGCATACAACCTTATTGAGCAACTCCCCAGCAGATGATTACCCACAATACATTTAGAGGAATAGCTGAGCCAAAAAAAAAAGATAATTCTTACAATAATAATGACAGAATTAATTATTGGCTAAACTATTTCTTTGAAGCAATTACATAAAAGAATAAAAGCAGCAGAGATCTGAGGCATTATTCAGTGAAATACTGTTTGTGAAGGAGATTTGAAGACGTCTGCTCATACCTGGTGCTTCAGGATGATGGCCTGCTGTCTGCGCAGCTCCTTCTCCTTCACACAGAGATAAAAATAAATTAAAACCCTCAAATATTACCTTCTTTCTATTACTGAGATGGGAGAGAGAAAGAGATGCAGATGGAGAATGTCATAAACAGATAGGATTTTCTCCATTTATTTCCGCGGTATATTGAAATGCCTAGGTTTTGATTGACAGGCGTATAGTCGAGGGGCACAAGAGTGTTAATGTAAAATGAGAAATGGAGTACCGCTGCCGTCTCAGGTCTCACTCAATCTCTCACAGAAACACACCCAAATGGTTATAAAAATGTGCACTAGTCCAGTTTCTGA
The DNA here is from genome assembly GCA_039654775.1 of Spinibarbus caldwelli. Lineage (NCBI taxonomy): Eukaryota > Metazoa > Chordata > Actinopteri > Cypriniformes > Cyprinidae > Spinibarbus > Spinibarbus caldwelli. Next base: position 3,402,033 of record CM077233.1, read on the forward strand.
TATATATCTTTTTTTATTAGGGCATATTTTTTTAATCCTATATTGTTTCTAACCATATAAAACACACAATGTGTCATCAAATATTTCACCTGAATCATTTAACCTGAATAATAGCTTGTAACAATTATTGCTGTTATCTGTCAAATCAAATCACTCACATGGTGTATTTTCTGTCTCAATGTCTGACTTTACTCTTAGTGGGTTCATTGCTTTTAGTAAACATATGTAATACATAGCAAGAAGAGATGGTGAACCAGACATTAGATAAACTGCTCATAGTAAATAATTCAGTAGATCAATAAACACTTAAAAAAAAAAAAAAAAAAGACGACAAACTACAAACCTTTATTCGTTTTTCAGCTTCTAGTATTTTGGCATTCGCAGCCTCTTCTTTCTTTTTTCTTTTAGCCTGTTGGCATAAACATATTTGACAGATAAATGAAAACATTATTATAACAAAATATTTGAAGTTAACTTGACCAGTAAATATTTGAATGCTTAGTACAGTATGAATTAAAGATGTGATAAATTTATATCTATTCAGATGTGATAAACTTATATACTTTTCAGATTTCTAATAATATTTGATGGATGTTCCATTTTTATTTTTTTTATTAAAAGGGGTTGATTTTTTTTCCCCAAGTAGAGGAAACATCATTCAAACCAAACAGACATTGTAAAGAAGCAGATTTAAAATGTTTAATATAAGATGTAATATACAATAAAAAAAAAAGCAGTTAGGGTTGATTAAGTAACCGTGTCAATTTGAAATATGGTCATAATGCTAACTGTTTGTCCTTATATGTTAAAGATTAATATGGACACTTAAAGAGGAATATTTGTTCAATTTCAGTGTGATTGTCTGTGACTGAAGACAAATCTGTGTCATTCCAGGAGTGACATGGGTGTCTTAAGAGTCAGACACGCTTCTTTTTTAATTAATGCTATTTCCCACAGTTTAAAATAATAGTAAAGTCATCAAAACTTTCAAACTGATTTATACAAAACATTTCTCACACTTCAAAATAATAGTAAGGGTCTTATTAAAAGTTGGCAGCTTTTCCATCACTTTCCGCTACATTTCAAATATTTTCTTAAATTAAACTTAGTTTTGCATGTAGAGAATTTATCATTTATTATTTTACTATTTTCAAGTATTTAATTGTACTGTATTTAAGGTTTAACAAAGTAATATGAATATATATATTTTTTGATGTATGTATTTATTCATTCATTCATTCATTTATTTATTTATAAGCACCTCCAAAACTTCCCACACTTCAAAATAACAGTACAGTTATCAAAACTGATGAGAAAGCTTGTAGAATTTCCATGACTTTTTAATTAAACTATAGCTGCATGTAGACAATTTTACACTTGTATTATATTTATATTATTTTCACTGTACTGTACAGTGTATAAGCTTTTAAATTTCACATACAAGTACCTCCAAGATCTGCCGAGCACGGAGTTCCTTCTCCAAACGGACCTGCTGGATTCTCTTGAACTTCTCCTGTGAAAGAAAGCAGGAATGAGAAACAATGAGCTGCAGTCTGGGTTTTCACTGATGACATGTGAAGCAACAAGCATCTTATGCAAAAACCCATAAAGGTAAAGGCTGATCTGAAGTGTCAAAAGCAGCAATGCATGCACAAACACAAACTACAGATCATGAGAAAACATGGACGTTTCTGACCTGCTGTTTCAGAATCTTCATCTGTTCCTTGTGTTTCCGCCGCTCTTCAGCCGCCATGATTGCTGAAAGTTCATAGGAAATGGTGAGCAGGTTTAGCAAGTGTATTAGAAATCAAAAACAAACTGAAACTCCAGCTCACCTTGCTGTCTCCTGGCCTCTTTAGCCGCTCGTGTCAGCGCCTGCTTCTCCAGCTTACGCATCAGCTTCATCTGAGCCGCCTGCCGCGCGATTTCTGACAGATAAACAAGAGCTTTAGAGCTCATTTAATGTACAGCAAGTCCAACTACTGACAGGCTTTCTGCAAGTTTTATGAAGGTAAATTTAAGACCTTTTTAAAACCGATTAATGAAAATTTCAGGAAGAAATAAAAGTTCCACAAAGACGTTTGCACCGCGCTCTTCTGTCACTTGATCTTTTATTTTGGTGCGTCAGTCTATTAAATTACTTAGCATATGAAACCATGACCCGTACTCACAAAAGCAGTCTTTTTACATTTTATTATACATTTATCACCAATAGGGCAAAAAAAACCCTTTTTTTGTATTGGTGATATATGTATAATAAAATGTAAAAAGACTGCTTTTGTGAGTGCAGATCATGGTTTCATATATATTAAGGAAAAAATAGAAGGCAATATTGACAATACATCAATATGTTCTCTAAATGTAAATGTCTTAGGAGAAAACAATGAGTTGCATTAGCAGCACTTCAAAGCTTGAAAATACACCTACTTTTTTTTTTTTTTTTTACCAACAAATAGCTTAACGAGAAAATGGAAATAACTTTTACTGTAGCTTCTAAACACACTGCTCAAAACTGATGTTCTTCCTCAGTATTTCTGTCTTGTTTTGTAGTGCAAATGTCTAACAATTCTTAAATCAAGATAAATGCAAGAGAAAGTTATCAAAAATAAGTGAATTTATGATAAAAATGGACAAATATCTGCCAACGGCAGATAATGTGAAGATTCTTCAAAAAAAAAAAAAAAAAAAAAAAAAAAAAAAAAAGAATTTGTAATTTTGGGTGAACTAAATCTTTTAAAACACTCTAAAATCATCATTCCAATTTGTAATGTTTTAGTTTCACATCTTTGCTAAAACAGATAAGATAACATGTGCATTTGTGTCTTGTTTTGGTACCCTGGGCCTCCAGTCTGCGCAGTAGTTTGGCCTCAGAGCTGCTGACAGCATCAGCTTCACTCTCATCAGGCGCTCTGCTTTTCCTGCGAGAGCCAGCGGGGTCAAGATTCTTGAGACGACCCCGACGACCTTCCATAGTTAAGATACGAGGAACAACTTCCTCTTCCTTCAGTAAGCACCACTGTAACCCCTGAAGACGACAACAACAGTGTTTAGAGAATAAATTATTATTTTTCACAAAAAGTTAAATAAAAATAAAAATAATAATAATAATAATAATAATAATAATAATAATAATAATAATAATAATAACAACAACAACAACAGTAACAACTATTATTATTATTATTATTATTAGTAGTAGTAATATTAATAATAATAATAATAATAATAATAATAATAACAACAACAACAACTATTATTAGTAGTAGTAGTAGTAGTAGTAATAATATTAATAATAGTTAATAATAATAATAATAATAATAAATATTTGTTATTGTTGTTGCTTAAATGGATTTTTATTAGATAATTTAATATTTAAACAAAACACACTAACACCATTGTTTAGTAAATAAATATTAATTTTAGTAAAAACAAAATTCTTCTTCTTATTATTATTATCATCATCATTAGTAGTAGGCCTAGTACGGAGTAGCAGTATTATAATAATAATAATAATAATAATAATAATAATAATAATAACTAAAATTATTTGTTATTATTGTTGTTGTTGCTTCAATGGGTTATTTTATTAAATAATTTAATATTTAATCAAAACACGCTAACACTGCACAACAACATTTTTAGTAAATAAATAATTTTAGTAAAACAAAATTATATATTTTTATTTTTATTATTATTATTATTATTATTATTATTATTATTATTATTATATTTTTGATATTATATGATTATTTTTATTATATTTTGTTATATTATCATTAGTAGTAACAGCAACATAATAATAATAATAATAATAATAATAATAATAATAATAATAATAATAATAATAATCTAAAATTATCATCATCATTATTATATAATAATTTAATATTTTAAAACAAAAATCACAATAGACTTTAACACCACAGATATACACTAGAATGTTACTTCCCCCACAGCAAATTAAATCACTTGAAAGACATGAATAAGAGACCAGTACAACTGAAGAAATTACCTGCGGTCCATCTCTGGCTTCATAGAAGTCACCAACTTTTATTTTAGCACTGAAGCTAAAATGATCACGTGTAATGTCGCTAATCCCGTTTCTGGTCAGATACTGTGAGGAGTGAGAACGTAAGATCAACAGAACAGCAGCAGTATCAATCATTAAATAGCAACAAGTTTTAAAGTGTTCATCTCTTGCCTTGACGACATCAGAATACTGTCTGAGCTTTCTGCCGCACGGAGTGTAATACGCCACCTCTCCCCGCAAACGACCAGACGTGTTCGTGATGCGCGTCTCCCTCTGCCATCTGAGAAAAGAAAGAGTTTATTTCATTTCATGCTCAAGACTCTGTGAATTCAGGTATAAACGAGACAACTGTAAGTAAGCCATTTGTAGGCTGATTTCCACTAAAACTGGTCAAGTTTGTCCAACCATTCTTTATTTTTTCAATTCCAAAGACATTTAGCTTTAAATGCCGCTGTCCATCACTGTTTTCAACACAGTTAAACAAATTAGAGTGTTTTATTATTTGCATTTAGTCAAATCAAGTCACATTCAGTTCAGTGTTTGTTCAGTTTAGATAAATAATGATAGTGCAAAGTTCATCAAATTATGAAACTTAATTTAACTAAAAAAAGCAGCTCTACAGAAAACTATAGTGTTATTATTCAGCTCAAGTCAGTTCAGTGTTGATTCAATTCAGCTCAATTCAGTTTAAGTTTGTTCTCATGAATATACTACTGAATATTAAGTGTATTTTAATATCTTTTAGTGTCTTTTAGCATAAATTTAGCAATTCGAATATTAAACTTAATGTTTAATATTTAAATATGATATTATAATGATGATGATGATGATGATGATAATAATAATAATAATAATAATAATAATAATAATAATAATAGAGTCAAATTAAAGAAAATACATATTTAAATGCATTTTTTTAAATATTTATATTAATAACATTCTAATATTTATATTATTGTATGTTTTATACTATCTTCTGTTGTTTTTAAATGTGCTTTGTAACTAAACTAAACTAGCCAATCTATTTCAGAATCTTATTGTTTTTATGCCAGATAAATACTGATATGCTAAAAGAAATTGAAAAATAAATAAATAAATCTGATTATATTTCTAAATATATTGCTCCCTCAGATGGCTGCTTTGTGTTTTTTTATAAGTAACTTTAGCATACCTTGCAACAAGTAAAAAAGTTACTAAGTAAAAAAAAAAAAAAAAAAATAGCACTACTCCTGCTGATGCAATTAACCTCTGTACTTAAGAGGGCGATAGAGTGTCCTTCAAATGTCTGTGTCATTAAACCAGATGCATTTTTGTTAATGGAAGCTAATAACATGCTGACTATTACTAACTTTCTCAAAGATTCTCTTCAAACTGTAGAAGACTGTATAGTGCACTGCTCTGACATACAGTTGCATAGTTAGAAGAAAATGTGTATGTTCTGGGGCTAAAAGGATATTAAAATGCATGCAAATGTTTGATACCACCAAAAGAAAAAGAGTAAGAGAAAAAAAGTAAAAAAAGTAAGAAAAAAAGTAAGAGTTCCTGCAACATGAAATGGCTGGAGAGTCAAGACTCACCCATATTCTAGAGGTTTCTGCAGTGTACATTCATCTGTGACTCTTCTCTTTTTCCCTAGAAACATGGCAGATACGCAAATATATAAACACAAGAAACATACACTTGCTGTTTTAGTAGAAATGGTCTGGTTGACCGATATGGATGTTTTATGGCCTATGGCCGATATATATACCACATTATTTAATTTAAAGATAGTAGTAGTAGTAGTAGTAGTAGTAGTAGTATATATTTATTTAATGCCATGTCAGTATCTTAGGCTATTTTCATGGCAAAAACAATTAAAAAAAATACAAGTATAAAAAATACAATTTAAATATAGTAAAAACACATACATAACAATTGGTGAAATACCTGGGGGTGTGGCCACACTGTAAGACGACAAAGCTGGGCTGTGATTGGCTGAATTCCCAGAGCTGGTCACAATGGCTGTGGCAGGTGTTTTATGAACCTGTAGATTGAGAGGGGCGGGACTAGTGCTGTGGGAGGAGTCAAGTATAGACGCTGAGGATTTGGTGAGTTTGAGTGGCGTTCTGTCCATTTCTGAATCCGTGTCCATCTCTTCATCTTTACCATCATCATCATCAGAATCAGTGTCTAAATTGCTGTCAGAGTCTGCAGGAGAAAAAAAAACAATATGTGACCCTGGACCACAAAACCAGTCTTAAGTCGCTGGGGTATATTTGTAGCAATAGCCAAAAATACATTGTATGGGTCAAAATTATCGATTTTTCTTTTATGCCAAAAATCATTAGCATATTAAGTAAAGATCATGTTCCATGAAGATATTTTGCAAATTTCCTACTGTAAATATCAAAACTTAATTTTTGATTAGTAATATGCATTGCTAAGAACTTCATTTGGACAACTTTAAAGGCAATTTTCTCAATATTTAGATTTTTTTGCACCCTCAGATTCCAGATTTTCAAATAGTTGTATCTCGACCAAATATTGTCCTATCCTAACAAACCACACATCAATGGAAAGCTTATTTATTCAGCTTTTAGATTATGTATAAATTTTGAAAAATGGACACTTATGAAAATGGTTTTGTGGTCCATGGTCACATATGAGAGTGTGTTTGCTCATGTATGAATGTGAAAAATACACTTATATTTTGTAGCATATGACTTTTATGACGTTTAGGATCATGAACATGCATGCAAGTTTTGACACACTGATGTGTTGTGCAAAATGTGTGATGATTAAACATAATTAAAGGCAGCTGGACAAAAAAATAAATCAATTTTGATGTTTGTTACAGTATGTCTACTTAACATTTACATTATACATACATTTACACACACACACACATATATACATATATATATATATATATATATATATATATATATATATATATATATACATATATACACATACACACATATACATATATATATATATATATATATATATAAAAAATACGTACCTGTATGTGTGTATCTATATTAGGGCTGGGCGATATGAGCAAAAATTCATATCTCTGTATTTTTTGGCTGATTTGCGGTATACGGAACATATCTCGGTATTTTTTGGCTGATTTGCGGTATACGGAACATATCTCGGTATTTTGTGTTTAGATTAAACAAATAAACAAATAAAGAGAATGTAACCATGTAGGCATATATTATGTGCAAAAAAATGTTAAAATCACATTACATTCTAACACTGTAACATTGCAATCTAAAAACAAAAACAATGCTTTTAAAGCAGAAGTTAAATTTACTAAACTAAAAATTAAAATAAAAAAGCACAGACTAATTAAATAAAAAGGCTATTTTGATTAGGCTACCCCATTACAGTCACTTTACAGTTAGTGCTATCATACAAATACACTTAGCCTCCTTTTAGGTTTAAAATTCTACATATATCACATTTACTGTTCAACTACAAATATTTCAGCAAAATCTATATTTTAGTCAGAGTTACTGTGCTCCTATTTCATTGCACTCTTGTCTATTTGGCGCGCATGCATGCGGCGGCGCTCGTTCTTAATGAAGTCAGTGAAGTTTAGCGGAGAAATCGCAAAGCAAAATCTCATGGACTTCTGACAGCAAAATGGAAATATTTCCATGGCTTTCTAACATTTACAGAGGGAGAATATACCTGTGAAATGTAAGTTATGCATTAAGAAAAACAGCACATTTCAAACACATTAAACAGCACGTCTCTGTCAGCGGCACACGCAGCCTTTCTGTCAGAGAATCTGACGGGGCGAGCCGCTTTAAACTGAAACTATAGGCTACTATATCTTACAAGTTTTTTAAAGCCCTTCATATAAAGCTTGTCACATGTTTAGAACAAATTGTATGCACTTTCTCCGCAGCAGTTCAGTCTGTGTCCTCCCTAGATATTTTTTCAGATGCGCTCATATCAAACTACTGTATATCGATATTAACGGTATTGCTTCATACCGTATCGCTTATAAAAAATGTATCGATATATCGTACAAACTCGATATACCGCCCAGCCCTAATCTATGTGTGTGTGTGTGTGTATGTGTGCGTGTATGTATGTATGTATGTATGTATGTATGTATGTATGTATGTATGTATGTATCGATGATGTATTTTTTTTATATATATATATATATATATATATATATATATATATATATATATATATATATATATATATATATATATATATATATATATATATATATAATACTTTTTGTAAGTTGAAATAAAATACAAAATGAAATACAAATTTAAATGCTTTTTTAAAAAGTAAACATTTTATTTGAGCTAGTTGCCAAGGCAACATTTATCATTTTTGTTTAATTTAACTGGTAAAATAACTACAACTAAATAAACTAAACCTAATAAATAAAATAAAAATACTGAGTAGACGTGTTTAAAATAAAAACAATGTCAATCAAAACAAAATTACAAAAGCTTTACATTTAATCCTAAGGTAAATCCTAAATTTACCTTTTAAATTTAAGAGAAAGAGAAAGAGAAAGTGAAAGTGAAGTGACGTGACGTGGCCAAGTATGGTGACCCATACTTGGAATTTGTGCTCTGCAATTAACCCATCCAAAGTGCACACACACACCGTGAACACACACCCGGAGCAGTGGGCAGCCATTTTTATGCTGCGGCGCCCGGGGAGCAGTTGGGGGTTCGGTGCCTTGCTCAAGGGCACCCAAGTCGTGGTATTGAGGGTGGAGAGAGCACTGTATACCTTTAGGTTACGAGTCCGACTCTCTAACCATTAGGCCACGACTTCCCTAATAATGTATTAATAATGTATTAGTAAATGTTAACATTAACTAGATTTAATACATGCTAGTATTTTTCATTATTAGTTCACACTAATTATTGTAGTTAACTAATGTTAAATAATATTTGATCTGAATGATTACACCATGCTGACCTGAGAGACTGTCATTTGAAGCGTCCTTTTCATCCTCGTCCTCCATGAATGAGTCCTCAGAGTCTTTACTGTCAGGGAGTCTCTGTCTCTCTCTCTTCAGCGTCCCCTGCCCGGTTTGACAGGCCTTCCCTCGGCCTGCTCGGGGAGTCAGACCGGGCGAGGTAGAGGTGTGGCCCGTGGTGGTGAGGTTGATGGGAGTGTTGGTGGCGGCCAGCAGTGGTTTATCAGGGGTGCGTGTGCTCTGGGAGCGAGGTTTGGTGATGAGGGCCAGAGGAGCGTCCTGCTGCGCGGCGGGATGGTGGTTCTCAGCGGGAAGTGAAGGGAGGAAGGGACTGCTGAACAGAAGTTTCTGGCTGCTCTGTGATTCCTGTGCACCTCTCAACGGTGGAGGAAAGGCCTGAGGTAGAGATGACTGACGGGACAGAGATATTGCTGTTACTTCATCTGTCATTCATTGTGATTCACTGACTCACTGAAATGAATGCTGCCTATTCATATGCAGAAATATTGAAACAGATATGCAACTAATATATTCAAAACAGAATTTATTGTTTTTATTATAATGCAGAAGATTATGAAAACAGTCAAGCTGAGAACTGAATAATGCACGTGACACACTACTGATCAAAAGTCAGTAAGTTTTTTAAAAATCTTTTAAATGTCTTTACTGTCATTTTTTGATTTTATTCCCTGCTGAATAAAAAGTGTTAATTTCTTTCAATAATAATTCAAAAATGCATGCTAGTTATATTTTACATTTACATTTAGTCGACGCTTTTATCCAAAGCAACTTACAAATGAGGACAATGGAAGCAATCAAAGAAAAAAAAAAAAAAAGCAAAGCAAAAAGCTATAGTAGTAGTAGTATAACTATAAGTAGTATTCAGCTACACTATTTTAATCTTCTAAATCTTCAAAAAAGTATTAGTTTCCACAATAATATTCGGCAGCACAACTGTTTTCAACATTGACAATAATCAATGAATACATAAAGAAATGTTTATTAATCAGCATATTAGAATGATTTCTGAAAGAACGTGACACCGAAGACTAGAGTAATGATGCTTCAGGTTTGATCACAGCAATAAATTACATTTTAACATATATTCAAATAGAAAACTTTAAACTGAAATAGAAATAAATTTAAATAGAAAATTTTAAATTGTAATAATTTCACAATTTTTACTGTATTTTTGTCAAATAAATGCAGCGTTGGTGAGCAGAAGAGACTTCTTTCAAAAACATTGAAAAAATTGACAACCCCAAACATTTGAACTGTAGTTTAGTTTCAGAAACGAGGTTCTTCCCCAGCATTGATCAGCAAATATCATGTGCACATGCATGCTTTTCATTTGGTTGTGTTTCAGAGAAAGTCACCTGTTTGAGTTTGCTGAAGTTGTTAATGGTCAGCAGGGTCTCGTCGAGGTAATTCTTGCACGTCTTCAGACGGTCTGACTGCAGAGGAGTGGATTTGGAGGAGGGCAGTGTGGGAGAGGAAGACAGAAACGGAGGCTTGGGTGACGGGGTGAGGGAAGGTGGTTTTGGAGAGGATGAGTGGGAGACAGGCAGGTCTTTAGGGGACGGTGCGTCTCTGTCCCTGCGCCGCTGCGTGACTAGTGCAAGCGGTTTTGCGCTGGATGCTAGACCTGTTGCCTGGATGACACTGGCGTGTTTGCTGGGCTCCTCTGTCGCCCTGAAGGACTGGATGTGCAATGGCAGCTGGGACAAAAGCAAACCCTGGACGTCCAGCTTATCCTGCCCTACAGCGTGACTGCTCTTCTTCCTGTCTGGGTGCATTTCCTCCTGGGTAAGCAGAATTACAAATTATTTCTAACATAAAATAAATGCAACAGCTTTGTTCAACACATTTTTTTTAAATATTTAAATGTTGCATTACTTTTAATGTGGATTATTTAATACTATTAAAATTTGTAATCTTTTCATTATTATTATTATTATTATTATTATTATTATTATTATTTGTTTTTATATTTTAGTAGTAGTAGTAATAATAAATCCACCCAATCAAAGGTTAAAATGGTATAAACATTAAAAAAGTTGTTTAGAAAAAAATAAACCTAAATACAGAGATTACATTTTTAATCTCTTGGCACTTGTGTTGTTAACTAGATTTGAAAAAGATTACAAATTTTCATCTGTGTTCATACTAGTGCTGTCAAAAGATTAATCGTGATTAATCGCATCCAAAATAAACGTTTTTGTTTACATAATATATGTGTGTATATTGTGTATGTTTATTATGTATATATAAATACAAACACATGCATGTATATATTTAAGACACATACCTTACGAATACCTTTCTGATCTTTTCTGCACTTTTCTGAGTCCACACTATCATCACTCTGATCACCATCATCATCATCATCATCGTCGTCATCATCCTCCAGGTCGTCTGAGTCAGAGCTGCTAAGAGCATCGCTCGAGCTGTCAGAGCTGGATGCTGATTGGCTGTCGCTGTTGATGGAGACGTCTGGAACTTTGCTACACGGCTTCTGTCAGGAAGAGCAATGTCAGTCGACAGCAGCGGCCGCTTTGTTTACATAAACAACCCCTTTCTGCCACCCATCCAGCTGACATGACAGACTAAAAATAAGTCCCAAAAAAAGGTGGATGATATTTTCTGACACAAAGTGTCAACAGCAGCATTTATAACGCATACTGATATGAATGCTGCATATATCTGGAAAACATTAAACCCCTTTCAATGCTTTGCTTATTTACTATACACAAGTCAACTACTTAGACTCACATTTGAGTTTCACTAGAAAATATAACAACATGTGGGTTTATTATAACGACATGAGAGTGAGTAAATAATGACTAAATGTCATGTTTAATGAAATTTATAAGAGCAAGAGTCTTTACCTCGTCTTTTGTTTTGTGTCTAGTTTTCTCCTCTAGCTGGTTTAGTGCTGGTTTGGGGCTGGTTTTCAGGCTCTTGGTCTGATCTGGAGGGATGAGGACTGGAGAGGGTGTGGAGGAGGCTGAGCTTGATTTCGCCTTTCCATTGATGGAGCCGTTCAGCCCTGCTTCAGAAAACATCAAGTATGAAACAAACATCTTTAGTTACAGCATGACTCTGTACTGTAAATGTGAATAAACTGAAAATGAATGAGCAAGTCATTTTTGTTTACAAAACAAGTAGACAGCAAGGAAACTCACTAGGTTTTAAACTTTATGATCATTTTCCAAATCATCTAAAAACAGTGAATGTGAGATGCCTGTGAAATCAGTGAGGACTGTTTTCATCACGAGTACAGTAGAGGTGTAAATAGATGCCATGTATGTGTAATAGATCAAATAAAATCTCAAATGTGTTTATTAACATGTCGAAATGACAGTGTGAGGTAAACACTGTAAACAACATCAGCAGGCTGTTCCAGTCCTGAGGCTAGACACCGTTTCACGGTAAATATCTCAACGCAGACGCACTCGTCACATACTGCGAAATGTAATAAATATATAGTAATATTATATATATAACATGAATATAATATGTAGAAATTGTCAAAAGTTCACAATTTTTAAATGTTTTTAATGAAGTCTCTTATGCATTTGTGTGATCAAAAATACAGTAAAATCAGTAATAGTGAAATATTATTGCAATTTAAAACAAACTGTTTTCTATTGTAATTTATTTTAAAATGTAATATATTCCTGTGATCAAAGCTGAATTTTCAGCATCATTACTCCAGTCTTCAGTGTTACATGATCCTTCAGAAATCATTTAATATACTGATTTGCTGCTAAAGAAACATTTCTATAATTATCAATTTTGAAAACAATTGTGCTGCTGCTTATTTTTGTGGATATGCTCTATTTTGCTCCTCAATTATTATTGATGCTCAGTTATTAAAAATGGTTATTATCAAATGTTAAAAATGTTTTAAATGTTCATATATACAGTATATATACATAATATTTAAAATTATACAATTCACTTTTTTATTTAAATCCAGATACATTAAAAGGTAGCACAACAAATACTCCCATGATGTATAAACATTCAAAATTTAAATGTTATTTAAATGCGTCACTTTATAGGAATAAGAATTATATCTTTTTTTGCACTGCAGTAACAATAATTTGGGGGTAAATTTTCACAAAATAATGTGTGGTTAATTTTCAGGAAAAAGAATGCATGACTTCATTGATTTTATTTGAAGTACTAAATTCAGAGGTTGGTTTTCCCCACACCAGAATATGTCTGAATAAAAGAGAAGCGTTCTGCTGTATTTTAGTGGAATAAGTCATTTTCCTGACATTTATTAATAACATGTTAAATCACAGTTTTTACATTATTTTCATAGATACTTGTCTGTTAAATGAAATACGAGTATATATATGATCGATATTTTAAAAGGATAAAAGCAATCTTCCTCAGTATTTGGGTCAAATGCTATTTATATTGCTTATAATATGGATCAGTTTTCATGTTTGGAGCACAAAGATGTCTAAATATGCTGTCTGTGTAAACAGCTCACTACCTTTAGGAATAAAAATACACACAGAGCATATGAGAGGTAATGTAGCACCTTTCACCAGAGCGCGTCTGGCTGCATGGGACTGAAGGAGGGTTTGCTCTTGGTTCAGGGCTGGTGCGCTGAATAATGACGGCAGACCCAGAAGATGAGGGAAAAAGGCCGCCGACCCTTGACCCTGAGCATCTGCAAAACGCCACCAATCTGTGGAAACAGATCAAGTTTAAAGGGATAGTTCACCCAGAAATAAAAATTGTGTCACTGTTTACTCACCCTCATCTCATTACAAACCTGTATGAGTTTTTCATCTTTTGAGAACAAAGATGATATTTTGAAGAATGTGGGCTACCAAACAGTTGACTTGCACAGTAATGAAAACAATACAATTAAAGTCAATGGCTACCATCAAGTGTTTGGTTACCAACATTCTTCAAAATATCTTATTTTGTGTTCAGCAGAAAAAAGGAACTCGTAGAGGTTTGGAACAACTTAAGGGTAAGAAAATGACAGAATTTTAATTTTTGGGTGAACTATCCCTTTAAGATTTCCTAGGATGAGAGTCTCATTCTTCAAAAGTCTCAAACTGGATGAAGTCTCCATTAAAGACTTTTCTTAGGTGCTTAAGCAGTTGAGATTTGCCATGTACAGTGTTGGTCAAAGTTACATTTAACAGTAATGCATTACAATATTACATTACTCCCTATAAAGCAACCAATTGTGTTACTTAGTTACTTTTTATGGAAAGTAATGGGTTACATTTTGGCTAACTTTGGGCTAACTTTTTCTCATCTGGGCTGGGCTCTATTTCTGGCAAACGTAAAAAGAAGCCTTTGCATACCAAAAGTGAAATGAATAAGTGCCAGGCTGAAAGAAATGTAAATTCACGTCTGTACATTAGAGGGCGCAGCTCAAACAAACCTTTCAGCTGTGCTGCTATTCTGGATTGCATGAAGAATAATGCTGCGTTCAAGTCCTCCTGGGACGTTCGTACTTACGAGTTGACAAGTCATTATTACGACGTCGGGTGCATTCAAGTCACTTTGGTCGGAACAAGATGGCGATTTAACTTTTATACATACAATTCAACTATTTTTTTTAACTCTACATCTACAAAATGAAGAATGTGCATCGTGTTTTTTCTTTTTTCTGTTTTTATTTAATTCATGAAGGTGATGTAAACTGAATAATTATATATTCTATTATAATTATACAATAATATAATACTTTGTATATGTAACTTATATAGTTTTATTGTACATTACAAAAGAAATAAATTATTCATTTCAACAACTTTACTGACGCTGCATATCTTTAGTCTTTGGCTGCGTCCATTGCATCCAACATGTTTTTTCACTGACATGCCCCCAACTCGGAAACTCGGGGCTTAAAGAAAATTGAGTTTCCCACTCGTAATAATGACTTTGTGGTGGCGTTCATGTGCGTTCAACTCGTAAATACCATGTATCCGACATGACTTGAACGCACCATAAGACGCAGGAGAAGAAAGTTCAACACTCTTCAGCAGTAAAAAAAAAAAAAATGAAACAGATGTTTTATCTAAAGTTCTTTTTGTTTATTAGTATGGTTGAACTGGATCATCAAATGTCAGCAGTAAAGATAATGTTTAATAAAATGGGATTAAATGCATAAATTACATTTGTGTTTGCGTCATATTCCGAGTTTGCATTTCAGTGTTTTTATTAATTTGAGGAACACTGAATCTGTTTTTGTGCAAGTGAGATGAGTAAATGCATGTTGACATTTAGTCTAGAATTACAGTAACATGTTCACACAACGCCTCTGCATTTACTCCTGATTTATCTCAACATGGGGACAAGTAACAGATATTTTCTTGTAAATGAAAAAGTAATCCGATTACATAACTCAAGTTACTTGTAATGCATTACCCCCCAACACTGGCTACGTAGTATATATTTCTTTATGTGAGTGTACTGTAAGTATGTGATTATAATTAGATATAACACATATACAACTTTATATAGAGAGCTATGCTAAAAAGGTATTTTAAAGGATATTTACATGAAACATAAAGAGACATGCAACATATTGCATAATGTTAAAACCAAAAAGTGCTATTTCTGCATATTGTTCTCTCCTTATTAAAAACACAGGACATCAAAATCAACTTCACCTTTGTTTGAAGTGTCCATAAACAGCACAAAAACCTATTTAATTTATCCTCAACTGTGCCTTTACCACAACCAAACTAGCTCATAAATCCTCAGCGAGCAAAACAAATCTATACAAACAGTCAGTGAGTGAGTGATGCTAAATGATCCAGAGCTAGAGAAAATCCATCTTGTGATTACAGGCGCCTGCTTTCACAACAACTCCTCAGATCTCCTAACAGTGGCGCTTTACTCCATCCACTCTCATTTCAGTCCCTCATTATAAACACGCTGAAGATGGTAAATCTAAAACAGACATCACACACCATTTTCTCCAATAGCTGGCTCAAACATGGCTTACAGATCCGGCTGAAAACACTCGGTTCTGTAAACAACCACTTTATGACAAATAGTAAAGCATGTCCTACATCATATGAATACAAGAAACACCCTCAAAAGCATCACTTTAGTTTGATTTGACAACGAGGACGAGGGCTGAGATTTGTGCAATCCCCATCTCTTTTACAGCAACAATCTTGTTCAGAAAAGAATCATTGTGTGTCATGAAGTGTGTGAGTCTGTGAGGGGCTGAAGACACTGCAGGAGGTTAAAGCAGAGCTCTGACCCGAAGCATTCAGGTCTTTATAAATGTCACGTCCTCAGCGTGGACCACCGGACTGATGGAAAGCACTATAAAGGTGAAACATGCTGCCTATGTGCCCACAAAAACATGTTCAGGTCACATTTCAACCCCCCCCCAATAAAAATTATTTTATGTTTTCCCTGCATTTTCTTTACTTTAACGGATCCAGATGTTTCACTGCTGAGATATTGCAATTGCCAATATTCTCAATGGTGTGCATGTATGTATGCATGCATGCATTTTATATTATTTTTATTATATATATATATATATATATATATATATATATATATATATATATATATATATATATAAGTTAAAGTTAACGCAAATTAATTTTAAAGGCGCTAATTTTACTAACGTGTATTTTTTATGTAGCGCGCTAATTTTATGTAGCGCGCATTTTCTGTTTGAGCCGTGGCCTAACCCGTGGTTAGAGAAATGGATGGAGATGCTGTCAGTGTTGACAACCTAGCGACTTTGTAGTCTTAATGGTTCGCGTTTTAGTCACCATTTCATATTCATTCCGTTATCTGACAACAGAAAATATATCTATGAAAAAAATATATCAATGAAAACAGTTTTATTGAGAATTTAGCTGCATCAAAATACAGTATGTGGGCACAGAGAGGCAAACAAATGTAATAAATAATAAATGTACATTTAGCATGTTCAGAAGAAGTGAGCTACCCTGTAGTGTGAAAATGTAAACAGGCTTGTCTAAGTCAACTGCTCAGTGCACATAAAGAGAAGTAATGGGAACCTGGTATTTCCATGTTCTTTTTTCATGTGTGTAATAGACATGAACAAGTTCTTTGAAAAACATCTATGACCTTTGAAACATGTCCAGTCTTCATGCTCTAGATTAACTATGGTTTCACTAATAATAAACATATATTGCACAAAGCATCCATATATGTCCATGCCCATGTCAATTAAAGTATTTAAAAATCTTTAAAAAGTATTAATTTAAGGTACATTTAGAACAGATAAAAAGTGATTAAATTGCGATTAATCGAGAGTTAACTCATGACAGTCATGCGATTAATCGCGATTAAATATTTTAATCAATTGACAGACCTAATATATACACAAGTGCATCTCAAATTAGAATGTCGTGGAAAAGTTCATTTATTTCAGTAATTCAACTCAAATTGTGAAACTCGTGTATTAAATAAATTCATGCACACAGACTGAAGTAGTTTAAGTCTTTGGTTCTTTTAATTGTGATGATTTTGGCTCACATTTAACAAAAACCCACCAATTCACTCTCTCAACAAATTAGAATACTTCATAAGAATAAAAACCTTTTTAGTGAATTGTTGGCCTTCTGGAAAGTATGTTCATTTACTGTATATGTACTCAATACTTGGTAGGGGCTCATTTTGCTTTAATTACTGCCTCAATTTGGCGTGGCATGGAGGTGATCAGTTTGTGGCACTGCTGAGGTGGTATGGAAGCCCAGCTTTCTTTGACAGTGGCCTTCAGCTCATCTGCATTTTTTGGTCTCGTTTCTCATTTTCCTCTTGACAATACCCCATAGATTCTCTATGGGGTTCAGGTCTGGTGAGTTTGCTGGCCAGTCAAGCACACCAACACCATGGTCATTTAACCAACTTTTGGTGCTTTTGGCAGTGTGGGCAGGTGCCAAATCCTGCTGGAAAATGAAATCAGCATCTTTAAAAAGCTGGTCAGCAGAAGGAAGCATGAAATGCTCCAAAATTTCTTGGTAAACGAGTGCAGTGACTTTGGTTTTCAAAAAACACAATGGACCAACACCAGCAGATGACATTGCACCCCAAATCATCACAGACTGTGGAAACTTAACACTGGACTTCAAGAAACTTGGGCTATGAGCTTCTCCACCCTTCCTCCAGACTCTAGGACCTTGGTTTCCAAATGAAATACAAAACTTGCTCTCATCTGAAAAGAGGACTTTGGACCACTGGGCAACAGTCCAGTTCTTCTTCTCCTTAGCCCAGGTAAGATGCCTCTGACGTTGTCTGTGGTTCAGGAGTGGCTTAACAAGAGGAATACGACAACTGTAGCCAAATTCCTTGACACGTCTGTGTGTGGTTGCTCTTGATGCCTTGACCCCAGCCTCAGTCCATTCCTTGTGAAGTTCACCCAAATTCTTGAATCGATTTTGCTTGACAATCCTCATAAGGCTGCGGTTCTCTCGGTTGGTTGTGCATCTTTTTCTTCCACGCTTTTTCCTTCCACTCAACTTTCTGTTAACATGCTTGGATACAGCACTCTGTGAACAGCCAGCTTCTTTGGCAATGAATGTTTGTGGCTTACCCTCCTTGTGAAGGGTGTCAATGATCGTCTTCTGGACAACTGTCAGATCAGCAGTCTTCCCCATGATTGTGTAGCCTAGTGAACCAAACTGAGAGACCATTTTGAAGGCTCAGGAAACCTTTGCAGGTGTTTTGAGTTGATTAGCTGATTGGCATGTCACCATATTCTAATTTGTTGAGATAGTGAATTGGTGGGTTTTTGTTAAATGATTTTTGGCTCACATCACAATTAAAAGAACCAAAGACTTAAACTACTTCAGTCTGTGTGCATTGAATTTAACACGCGAGTTTCACAATTTGAGTTGAATTACTGAAATAATTGAACTTTTCCACGACATTCTAATTTACTGAGATGCACCTGTGTGTGTGTGTGTGCGTGTGTATGTATGCATGTATGTATGTATGTATGTATGTATGTATGTATGTATGATGTATATACACACACACACACACACACATACACACACACATACATATACATTAACCCTAAGCCAAACCCTAATCCTAACCTAACCATATAAGCACACATAGTAAATTATTATTCAGTTCTTAAATGTATAATTACTATGTAACAAGGACACCTTAAAATAAAGTGTAAACTTATGTTTATTAATTTTTTTAATGCCATGTTAGCAACAAAGACAAGGTCGTAATCCATAGAATTTTAAATGATTTTATTGAATTATTGCCCAGACATCCTCCTCATAATCCATCATATGTTTTTAAATAAATGAGTGAATGCTGTGTTGCGCCATCTTGTTTACGGTTGCTTAATGATTTTTATGTTCTCGGCTACAGCGGTGTAACAGCTTACTTCCGGTCATTGTAGCCGTTCCATTCGCAGCTGTTGCTTAAAGTCCCTATTATAAAAATTACAGTCCAACAGGATGTGTTTATTAATATAATTCAAATTCAAAATGTACAGTTAGAATTGAAATTATAAATATTAGATTTTTAAATAATTATAAATATTATAAACATGACATTATATACAGGTTTCATAAGATTTAAACAACACTGTAAATATGTTGTATGGACTGTAACTCTGAAAAAACACCTGAAGCTAATGATGACTTCTGCTCAACATACCTGGTAAAGCTCCGATCTGAGAGTGGGCAGCCAGAGCGGACAATCCCAGAGTTCCCAGACCTCCGAATTCAGAGCGGACCGGAAAAGAGGAGTGCAGACTGAAGACTGGGTGAGAGATCATGGGAAAGGCACCGGAAACTGAAGAAATTCCCAAACCCTGATTGCCAACCATTTGGAACAAATGACCTGAGAGAGAGAAATCATAAAATATCACTCATGCACGTGTAA
This sequence comes from Spinibarbus caldwelli, assembly GCA_039654775.1. Classification (NCBI taxonomy): domain Eukaryota; kingdom Metazoa; phylum Chordata; class Actinopteri; order Cypriniformes; family Cyprinidae; genus Spinibarbus; species Spinibarbus caldwelli. Next base: position 3,421,913 of record CM077233.1, read on the forward strand.
CAGTCTGATACATAAAGCAATAAAAACAAATGCGATTTAAACATTCTAGATTTGCTGTGATTGCATGTAGGCCTCCATAACTTGTGTGATTATATATTAATATGGCTATATAATAATAATAATAATAATAATAATAATAATAATAATAATAATGATGATGACTATTAATTATATTATTATTATTATTATTATTATTATTATTATTATTATTGTTTTATAATAATGATTTATTATTATTTTGTATTATGTTAAGTATTTTAATAATAATAATAATAATAATAATAATAATAATAAACAACAACAACAACAACAACAACAACAACTAAAACACATTATTATAAAATACAAAAAAATCAATTATTACCATTACTATTATTATTATTTACTAAAATAAACATTTGTAGTGTTATTATATTTAATATATAATATTTAATATTCTAATTATTAATAATTAAAATATTTGCTGTGATTGCATGTAGGCCTCCATAACTTGTGTGATTATATATCAATATGGCTATATAATAATAATAATAATAATAATAATAATAATAATAATAATAATTTTTATTAATTATTATTATTATTATTATTATTATTATTATTATTTTTATATTATTATTATAATTGTTTTATAATAATGATTTATTATTATTTTGTATTAAGTATTATAATAATAATAATAATAATAATAATAATAATAATAATAAATAATAACAACAACAACAACAACAACAACAACCCATTATTATAAAATACAAAAAAATTAATTACTATTATTATTATTATTTACTAAAATAAACATTTGTAGTGTTATTATATTTAATATATAATATTTAATATTCTAATTATTAATAATTAAAATATTAAAAAGGAATATTCCTGTGTTTAGTAATATTCTGCTGTTCACATGTAAATGAACAGAGCTGCACATTACTCTGAAACAGCATTTATTATTATTATTATTATTATTATTATTTTTCAGAATTTGTGGTTTGATAATCGCACCAACCCTTATCAGTTTTGGCTTTACATTCATTAATCGTAAAACCCTACTACATGCATGATTTGTATGAAATGCACAGTAATGCGGGTTTGTTTTTAAGATATAACCCATAACATTGTCAATCAACGTCACTGTATTTCAGTAATGCACAGTTTCTATAAACCACATGTATAAATTAAAAGCCATATATTTACTTAAAAAAAGAAAAAAAAAAAAAAAAAAAAAAAAAAAAAAAAAAAATCACTACACTCATACGTTTACTAAACCACTGAATTCCCCTTTTTCTTGGTTGCTCAAGTGGACTGAAGGCTTTTCTTTTTCCTGAAGTCATTTACTGCTAAAACTCCTGAGGGATTCGCAAAGAATAGAGTAAAAGCACAAAAGCTGAACACAGGAAAAATCCCCTTCAAGAGAGACAAAAAAAAAAAAAAAAAAAAAAACCCTTGTTCCCCGAGCTGCTGTGATGGCCGTTTACAGGCAAAAAAAAAAAAAAGAGACACATCTTTGCTTTGAATCTCATTCTAATGAGCTGCATATTTAGCGTCAGCTCCTTTGAGGCCCGGCCGTCGATACAGGACGAGACGGCAAAAATAAATGGCTGGAAGAAACGTCTGAAGCCTAGTCTCCATCCCCTCCCGCTGTCCCCCCTCATCTGCACTGCACGAGGCAATGACATCTGCAAATAGCCTTTAAATATTAATGCAGTCCAAGCGGCGGAATAATCGAAACTGCCGGCCAAGAGGAAAGAATTAAAAAAGAAAAGAAAGTGTGAAATTTATTTGCTTTACCATTCACTATTTTTGCTCTTTCAATATTTCAGCCAGAAATGAACATTTTGCCATAATTTATTTCACCAAATGTCGTTCCAACTTCCAACCCTGTATTATTTTCTTGTTAAACAAAAATATATATGACCTGCACAAGTGTAACTTTTACTATTTTGTCAGGCTCATGAGATTTTCCTCAGTCCATTTATAAATTATTATCTAAAGGGATGAATGAGGTTGGCTGTTTGTAATAACCTTTAATAAGGGGTTTTGTACACCAATTTAAAGCACATTAAATGTGAACGTTAGAAAATAAATACTAATGTTGCAAATATAAATTAAATATTATAAATGAACCAAGTCACATTAATATTTTATTTTTGTAAAAAAAATAAAAATAAAGATATATAAAATATATATTTATATTTATTTATTTTAGGGATGGGCATTACAGGCAAAAATAATATTCAGAGAGAGAGAGAGGGAGAGAGAGAGAGAGACCATTCACGCTTTCAATCTGTGTTAACAAACTGTTTAATTCATTAGGGAATAGGCCATCTTAACTCAAGCTATATAATTGTAACGTGCTGAAACATTTATAAAATACAACCGAATGACGGCACTTATTAACATAACAGTCCGTCGATTAGCATAAATCAATTGCTGCTAGGTCATCAAAAATAAGCATGAACATCCCAGATAGCAAGCTCATTCTGGTTGAAATGCGGCACTGTCGGCTCAGTCTCGGCATCGGTGAGAAGATAATGGGCCAGAACTCTACAAAACACTTCTGACAGACGGCTTTTCTCTATGGGCCGATCTCGGCTGAAAGCTGTTGTACTTGCAGCAGGTCTGTACTCGGTGTAGTTGTGCGTTTACCTTCGGCCCGAGTTCGTTTTGTCACGGACGGGTGTTGTGCCGAATTCTGCACCCCTGCCAGATTATGCACCCCCTCATTGAAATTGCTACTTGATTGGCTAATCTCAACCCCACCCCTAATCCTAACCCCTCCCCCACACCAACTCCTAAACCTACCAATACTAGGGGGTGCATAATCTGGCAGGGTGCAGAATTCAGCACCACACAGGCCGTTTAACGTGCTCTTAATTTTCAAGAAAAATTGCAAAAAAAACAAAAATCTTGAAACATTTTTCATATTAAATATGAACCAGGAAAAATATAAAAACTTTAACAATATAAACTAAAAAATCTGTAATATGAGTGAAATTTACCACCGTAAACATAATAATGACACACATACCTGACTCTTGCTTTGAATTCATTACTCTGGTCAAAACAGGTTATCCAAGGCAAAATATCTTTGTGTATGATTGTTTTTGTGTGTGTAAAAAGAGCAATTCAAATACATTATTCATCAGTGACAGAGAAAAGCTCTAGTAATTGCATGGAACAAACCGACGGATTCTCTCTTGGCATTTCTTATCATGAGCAAGAACAAAGAGGCGAGGAGACAGTACAAAAAAAATAAATAAATAAATAATTGCACAAATCACAATTTATAAATTTGCATATTATTTTGTGGTCAGGCTAATCTGACAGCGTCTACATCAACAGCAGACATTCACCCGGCAGCATAAAATGTGTTTAGAAAAAGGACAAACTGTCTCTGATTGGATCATTTCATACAGGCTACACGAGAGCAAGAGGCCTCATGTTGGTGTTCATTAATAAAGTAGCTCTTCATATGAATCTCTTTCATTTTTTCCTAAATTGTTTTTTTTTTTTTTTACCAAATTAATTTTTTTCCATTTTTTTTTAATTAAATTTGTTTTTAATGGTTAAACTAAATGTTAATGAAAAAGCATGTCTAAATAACTGAAATCATGAAACGTACACAATTTAACAACAATTTATTAAAAGTTTAACAAAAATGACAATTCTATGGCCCTATTAATTCAGTTTTATTTTTTGCCCAAAAATTTTTTATTTTATTTATTTTTTTTTATTTCATTTTTCTGGACTCCATTTTTATAGTTAAATTAAATTTTGGTAATCAAAAAGTATGTTTAATTAAATGAAATCATGGAATGTATATACTTTCACGTGAAATCTTTTTAAGTTGTTCTAAAATTCCATGTTTGCTGTTTTAAATTTTAATTGATTCCATTTTTAAATAGTTTAATTACATTTTAATAATCAAAAAGTATGTATGTATGTATATCAATTGAATTCAATAAAACATCACAATAAAAAAAAAAAAATTATATAGATATTAATTTTTTTCCGTTTAGTTTTTTCTGGATTTATGATTTAATACAAATTTATTAGTGGTGATAATCAAATGAAGGCATAAAACTTTAACACTTTATTATTTTAAAATGTAATCAAGTGAATATATTTAACCTTTTTTTGCAAACAAAGTGCTGCACAACATCACAAAAGAAATTGCATTACATTTCTTAAAAAAAGCTGTACTTTTTTATTATTATAATTAGTATTAGAATTACTATTTATTACTACTACTACTACTACTACTACTACTACTACTACTACTACTACTACTACTACTACTACTACTACAACAACATTTCACTGTAGAATAGCAAAGTATTTTTGTCACTTTTAATCCGATGGACTGGATTGGGTGATTGTGTGTTTGATATGGCTGTGTGTTTCTTACCACTCTTGCTGTGTGTTGTTGTCGGTGAAGTTTCTGGGTTTGCTGCAGCTCTTATGGAGGTCTGACTGGAGGTCGGTGAAACCAGCCTCTCCGCTGACTCCATATCTGACAAACAACATGAGCAACAATCAGTACCATCACCAGAATCCGTTTAGCCTAATCTAATCCATCGCTAATCATTCAAATGGCCATCAGCGAGAAAAAAGTCCACGCACACTCTAAAAGCAATGTGGCAATCATATTTTACTATAAAACTATGTATTTACAAAATAAGAAAACATTTTTCTTAAAACAAAAGACGATAAATCCTTTCCCGCTTTTTGCATTGTGACAATGCCAAAAAACAACAAAGAAATACGATATGAATTTCGAAGTTTATACATCATGATGGTTTTTGATTTACACTTTTAACTTTATTGTACATATCAGTTATAAGACGCTGTAATCCAAAAAATAAAAATATTATTAAAATGTTAAATAAGTAAATAAATAAATGTGTTTAAAATCTATACTACAATTTTTTTTTTTCTTTAATGCTATGGCCATAATGTCATTTAACAAAGCTTCTTCAATACTGAGAACAGGAGAGATAAAAAGAAAAGCATGAAAACAAACTCACAGTAAGTGTTTAATTCTTGTAGCAGCACACAGAATGTAAATGTCAGCATCATTATCGCTTCGGGTGCATCTGCATCACAGCAAATCACACCGACTGACAAGCAAAATAATTTGTGATTTTTCACGGACCGCAAAACAAAAGTGATACGGGTCTTCTGTGGGCGGCGCTGACACACAAATAAAAGAGACTCCATCTAAACGATCTAATGAAATTTGCATGCATATTTAAAACCAGTCTTATTTTCCATAATGCTTTTTCTTCCTCAGTGAAATTTTAAACATGATTTCCTTTTGAGTCAAATTACATCTCATCCTTTATTCGAAAGAAAACTGAACACAGCAAATAAGAGCAAAAGTTGCGTTCACATTTCACTAAACTGATAAGATATAAGAAATAATTTTTTCAAAAAGCACAAACAGAGATAATGTTTCCATTTTTTAATTAGCTACTTATTTGGTGTGCATGGGTAAATTAACTTTTTTTTTTTTTGCATAATTACTCAGTTTTTACTTATGTATATTATGTCTTTGCAGTCTAATTATTAGATACTAATGTACTAAAAGCAAAAATAAGATAACAAAATATGCATAAATTTCTCGAATATATGCAAAAATCAGTATCAGTCATTAAAACGATAACAGTGAATTTCTAGTAATAATAACGAGATATTAGACTACAAACAAAAGGGTGGCTTGACTGCAAATGAACAACGGAGAGATGTCCTGTTCATTTAAATTGACGACAGCTTTAATGAGCAGGAACTGCTGAATTAATCTGACATGGAGTGCAGCAGATATTGACACACAGTTGATGAAGCACAAGCTGCTAGTGAAGAACAGCAAATAATAGAGTCAAAGTGATGGAAGAGAAAACATCCAGAGCAAATGTGTGGCTTGAGTGACCGGCAGCTGCTTGTTTGTGTTAACAAGAGTCGATGTGAAAATGTTGCATGGCTCAAAATGTCACTGATCATTGAAATGCCACTGGGTGAACTTACAAAAACATGTCCATGTGTCACCCCAAAATCAAAAGAAAGAAAATCTATTTTGTTTCATGCACATTAAGCCAATTTTAAGATAAGTTTTTTTTTTTTTTTGCATTGTGACAGTATTTCCATGACAATTAATTTTAATAAATACATATATTATTGGTGATTCTTGTTAGTTTTTTAAATACATTTTATTTTATTAAATAATTTTTTTACTTTTTTTATATGAATTTAATATATTTAAGAAAAAAAAAATTCACATTTCATATGTAAAAACGTTAATATATATATATATATATATATATATATATATATATATATATATATATATATATATATATATATATATATATATATATATATATATATATATATATTAATATATATATATATATATATATATATATATATATATATATATATATATATATATATATTAATATATATATATATATATATATATATATTAATATATATATATATATATATATATATATATATATATATATATATATATATATTTATTATATATACATGCATATATACACACACACAGTAATGAGAATCTAACAAGCATCAATCGAGAAAATGATTTCAAAAACATGAAATATATACAAATTATTATTATTATTAACCATTCAGTTATTACCATAAAGCATTTATTAATCTCAGTTCATTTTAATACAATGTTAACAGTAATATACATACTGTAATGTAGGGCTGTCGCGGTGAAGGAATTTCCCTTGTGGTAATTCTGAGTGGCTCAATAGCGCAGTATTGCCGCATTTTATATTATATATATATATATATATATATATATATATATATATATATATATATATATATATATATATATATATATATATATATATATATATATATATATAATATAAAATGCGGCAATACTGCGCTATTGAGCCACTCAGAATTACCACAAGGGAAATTCCTTCACCGCGATATATATATATATAAAATCTGTGTGTGTATGTGTTACAATGTAACGAGGTCATATTCAGAAACCGAAACTAAATCGCGTTGAAACAGGAAGTGTTCCACATAAAACATAAACCTGACAATAAGATCGTTAGTCTATTGTTAATAAATAAATAAATAAATATTATATATATATATATATATATATATATATATATATATATATATATATATATATATATATATATATATATATATATATATATATATATATATATATATATATATAAAAATATATAAAAAACAGTTAGTTCTGATCCTCGAATTTGACTGACAAGATACTTTTTCTGTTGATATTTCACCTGCGTGTTCTAGACGGGCTGTCAGTCAGTGCAGTTTCACTGTGCAAGAGACTGTCTTTGAGTGAGTCTTTAAACCGTTCATTCAAAGAGAGATGTAATGAAACACGCTGTTGAAATCATTTTAACTTTGAGCACCACTTTTAAAGGCTCAGCTGACCAGCAATGCGTCGATGCTAAGACAGATTTCGCTTTCCTTGGACATGACAACCTATTTTCACAAATATACAAGACTCAGCCTGAAGGACAGACGCAGGTAATCGCACGCGATCAGTCGATCTCTCTCTCATTCACTGTCTGTTTAGGCTTGTTAAGTGCAAATTTACTGAGCCTCTGTACAAATCAGCATGGTACACATTATCATTACTAATATTCAGTACACATGCATGAAGTGTAAAACGAGAAGGGCGTAACCTTACGAAAAAGAAAATGCGCAAATATCGCGGTTGCTGCGGTTGTTGCATTCCTCTGCGGTTATGCTCATCAATAGCGCGGTATTGCGATATTGCGGTTATCACGACAGCCCTACTGTAATGCATTTATTGCTCATTGCTAGTTAATGTTAATGCTTTAACCAATGTTAACTAATGGAACCTTATTGTAAAGTGTTACCCAATGTTTTTAATATTTATGAATATTATAATTTCAGTTTTCTGACAAACATAGTCTTCCCGTGAGCATCACACACTCATCCACCACAAAACAACCCAACATGATCACAAACTCTGACACACAGGATCAGAAACACCCTGAACCTGTAAAGAGACACCACAACAAACAAGTTAAAAGAGGCTTTTCTCTATTCTTATCACATCTCGCTGCAGGATCAAAGCACAGCTCGGTCGAGTCAGACAGATGAGAGGAGACGGAATAAAGAAGAGCAGGGACTCTGATAGCCGAGGTCAGGCCGCGCTCTTTACGCTCACACGTCTCTGACACTTACTGCTGGCTTTTACATCAAGCCTGAGGAAAACAGGAAGTAAAGAGACCAAATAACGCGCCGTGTTCGGAGAACCAACCCAGCCATAAAGCTAAACCACTACAATTCACGAGAAAACCTGGAGATATCTAATCAAAAACAGACACAGATCATCTGAGACTGCAGGGCTTTCATTTATTACTATTATTAGTGCACAAGGTGAGCATAAAAGACGCTCAGGACTGTTGGCGGAACAGTCGAGCGCTGTGTGAGTTTTCTGCGCACACATCTGAAGCTCACGGACACAGACAGCGTGCGTCTACACCACGCGAGTACTAAATTGGAGCCATCTACTGCTTTTTTGTGCATGGATGAATAAATACAGACAAAATTACATCAAAATGCGTGTTTTGGCGAATATCCTAGTTAACAGTCGGTGAGGCATATGTCTTAACGTAAACAGTTAAGAAAGAAAAGGCATGTGTATCAGTATATTAAATCCGTGCTTTCGTTCTTAGTGAAAGCAAACTAATAAGCTAATAAATCTAATGCTGTCAAAGAAAAATACAAGTGCTCACTGTTCCTGACTAAACCTTTGTAACATCAAAAATGATTAATCTATATTTAATTTATACAGTGAAGACTATGCAGTTATTTTATATTTGAACATTTCTGTAGCGTACCTGAAATTTTTTTAGCCTGAGCTGAAAAACCTGAAAAGCACTGTTTATTGAACTAGTGTCTTTGTTCTATTGTATTTATTTTCTGCTATTGCTTGTAATTTGGTTATATGTAGAAAAGATTTAGCATTGAGCCCATAGCAGCCAGAATTGTTTGTCCAATAGTTTATTTCCTTTATTATTGGGAAAAAAAAAAAAAAAAAGCGTGGGCCTGTTTTTTTGTTGTGAATGTCCCAATTGAGGTACAGGACGTGAAAATTTCAGATAAATGTTCATATTATATATTTTGGTTGCATTTGTGAGTTATTAAAAATGTAGATGGTTGTTTAAAATAGGTATATAATATCATAATATCAATCGATACTCCTGTACCGAATCGAATCAAAATCGTATAGTAGAATTTTGATGTATCGGCAAATATCGTATTGCTGGGTATGAGAATCGATATCGTATCGTGACGAACCATCCGATTTACACCCCTAATTATTATTATTATTATTATTATTATTATTATTATTATTTAAATAATAATTTAATATATATAATAAATATATAATCGTTTGATAAAAAAAACAACTAACAACAACAACAACAACAACATAATAATAAAATGATATAATGATATTATGAATGATTAATAATAGTTATAAATGTATAATGTTTTTAAGCATAACAATAAAATGATAATTAGCATTATTATAGCTATAAATATAAATAACATTTAAAAGCAAACAAAATAATAATTATTATTATTATTATTATTGCAATTATAAAAAACTGTATTTATCAAAATTGTTATTATTATTTAATTATTTATGACTATAAACAATAATATTAAAAACAATATAATTATGATTGTGATTAAGAATTATTAATAGAAGAATTATTTAAACATCCTTCTGATGTTGACTTTAAAATATACATTTTTAGCATTATTATGGCTATAAATATGTATAATATTTATACGCATAAACAAAACAACAACAACAACAATAATAAATTACAATAATTATAAAAAAATAGTAATGATAAAAAGTGTTATTATTTAATGATTTATGACAATAAACAATAATATTAACAACAATATAATAGTAATAATGATTATGATTAAATGATTATTAATAGAACAATTTTTTTTTAAACATCCTTCTGATGTTGAGTAAAATACATTTTTAGCAATATTAGCACTTCATGTTATTGCCTCTTTAGGATGAATCGCTTTGTTGTACTCCTCATTTGTAAGTCACTCTGGATAGAAGCATCTGGTAAATTAATAAACGTAAAAACAATGAACATGGCATGACCAATCAGAATTTTTTGTTTGAACCATTTGTTTTTATAAGAGATCATTTTGCAAGATTAGAATTACTCCGTGAAGTCTGCTGGAGCCCCTCGACACAGCGATGACACAGACTTTAAACCACTTCACTTGAGACATGAAAACAATTCTGGACAATGACAAATATGGTTGAGAATCATAAAGAAATTTCTTATTCAAAATTGGTTTCATTTATGAAGAAAAGAGCAGGTTAAAGGGATGTGGCGCTGAGGTTTCATTACATTAGCTCCTCCTGACTCCAGTCTCTCCTCAATATCAGCTCTCTGCTCTAAAGTGATATTACTCCTCAGTCTAAAAGCACTGACGCTGCACAACGTTTCCTTTCATTCCATTTATTATCGCTTGCATTTCACAAAGAGCAGGAAATTTAGGGGAACTTTGAGAACACACTCCTAATGTTGGTATAAGACCAGTTCAAACCTACAATCAGTGACAGACATTTAGCAGATGGGTGAAAGTCAGAATTTCATAACATCTGATAAGAACATATCGGGGTCATACTTCACCCCAAAATCAAAAGAATGATTACAGTGAGCTCCAAATGTCTGACATCACACTGAAATGATCTCATTTAAAATGTAATTCAAACCAGGAAAGAATTTTAGAAGATAAAATAAAATACATTAAAATAAAAACATGACAATGTAAAAGGAATAAGCAATATTTTTTGTACATAACAGAAATTAAAAACAATTATTGATAATTATATGCAATTTATAATATTTTATTGTAATTATGTATCATTTTAATATTTTAATTACTTTAAATTAAGTCTAACCATTTTAATTATATTTATATATTTAGAAAAAAAATAATTTCCATTATACAGAATATACAGTATATTATGGATAATGAATATATAGATTTTTTTTTTTTTTTTTTTTTTTTAAGAAATTTACAGAAAAAAAAATTGTCACGATGCATTTAGATATGGGTATAAGACTTTAAAAACATGCCTAATTGTCATGGAACTCGTTTTCTTCATATTTTCTCTCGGTTGATGTTGAGATGAAACATGACCTAGAGACATTCTAAGACTCACCGAGAAAGAGAAAATTACAGATAACACTTGTGAGACACAATTACTCCAGGGTTATTACACCTGATTACACAAACGCTTGTTTACAGCCGCCTCAAATCATTCCTGCGGCTGATTTTCTGCCTCTGGTGACATCACACCATCATGTGTGTCTGATAAGCCAATATGAAGATCCAAATTAGGGTCATGAAACACCAGCGC